>NW_019379541.1:764235-799245 GCF_000648655.2 Copidosoma floridanum
TAAAAAAATATGATTTTTAGCGTAACCTAATTTAAGAATAAAAAAAAATTTTTTTTCTCAAATTTTTCTCATAATATACCTAATATAATATCATATTATGATTATTACGAATAACATTTTTAATGTTTATTTTTCATTAAAAATAACAAATTTTTAGTACGGATCAAGTTTGACCAATTTCATTTCTTCGTACGCCTGTCAATGGTGTATCTTACCTTACTTGTCTGTTTCTACTAAATTTTGTAGGAGATATAGTAATAACTTTTATCTCGACACACAATAGAAAGCTGATGATATGTACGGAAAGTGGTTATTAGGTAATCGGACATATTTTAGTTTGTCAAAAAGTCAAGAAATAAATCTTTCATCACTACATATTATCATAAAAAAACAAATCACTTCATTTTCAGAAAAAAACTAATAAATAAATACCAAGAAAAAAAATTACAGTTATATTTGGATTTACAGTAAAAAAAATTTGTATGTATTTAATAAATAATCTAATGTAGAATAGAAACTACTGTGCATATTATAAACTTGTCCCTATAAATGGAAAAAAATGAAAAAATTCTTTATAATTATAACATTTTGGTTCTAAGTACTGTTCAATAATAAAAAAAAAAAAAAAATTATACAAAGTACTTCAAAAATACACTGCCCATGCTTTATGAATACAAAGTTAACGTGGCTCAGGTGTTTGGTCACATACTATACATGAAAAGTTAATACTTAGTTGGAATAGGAAAACAAACTTATCACGTAAGCAGTACACATATTGTAAAAGGGTATACAAAATTTTTTTAATGTTCCAGGGAACTCAACATTTTAGGTAATTTGTTGATGCAGTAAATGTGAATAATACAAAACAGAGAATAACACATTAATAAAAATTCAAAATAAAATTTTTTTGGGCAGCTCTTGTTATAAATTAATGAGGGCTTCATGTAAAAATAAAAATTTGAATGCAAACATTTTTTTCTCTGAAATGAAATGGTTGACCTAATGGTTTCAAAAAAGAAGTTAAAAGTACAGTGTTTATTAGTAGCTCGAATGATAGTAAATGATAAATAATAATATATGTAAACCAACAGTTATACTAACAAATTTTATTGGAACAACGCTTTAACCCGTAGGGAATCCAGATGCGTGGCCCTCATCAGGTTCAAATATTAAGTCGCTACTATAGGCAACGTTGGTAATGCCTTAAATGCTTGATCAACGAATTAGCAATTTTAATTGACAACTAATTATTTGAACCTAATAAGGGCCTTGAATCTTGATTTTGTACAGGCTGAAACGCTGTTCTGTTAATAAACGAAATTTGACAGTGTAAGCATTTTCACACATAATATTGAAAAGAATAGTGCTTTAACTATAAATTATGTTTTAGGTTGATATCATTAGTTATATTAATCCGTATCAGTCACCTTAATGTTATCGATCTTACTCTAATTCTTACTATAAACTAAAAATGTGTTGCTTGTAAACTCACCCTTGTTTCGGACATCATTATAAAAATATATTTGAGGATGATATTTAACAGAAAACAAAAAGCTCCCAAGTTTTCGAAAAAATAGTTCATATCACGATTTATATACCGAAGTAGTCCCCTAAACTGAATAGTAAATAAAATATGGCCTTTTTTTATCATAACTATTAACTAGATTATTAATTCTTAACAAATTATTTTACATCATTGAAGAGTCATGGGTGAAAAATATTATTGACATAAATTTTTCAACGACTTACACATGGAATTTGGTATATAGTAAGAAAACCCAAAATGGTGACTCTCGGAAGTAATTTGTTTATTTGATTTGAGTAAGGCCATAATCCGGTCAGTCGAAGAAAAAATGTGTTCCATTTCAAGTATTTACTATCAAATATTTTCAATTTTGTCTCATTCATAATTACTTTATTCTCTGGAAAAAATACGTTTTTCAATAAATAATAGAAGACGATTCCTACAACAATAAATATTCTGTTAATAAATTAATTGCTAAAATTTTATTTTTTTGAAAGTAATTATAACTGTCCTTCTTTCGAAAACGTATGATTACATTTTCTCTTGTTTGATTCTTTTTTTTTAAGTTGCAGCAAGAGTTGGTAAAAAAGGAGTATAGAAGTAAAGAATCAAAAAAGTAAATATTGGAATGCTAGTGAGACATTGTGTATAATAGGCACACGAATCGTAATCCATAAATATACTACAAACGTAAATTAGATTGGCACCATCGAGATTTCTAAATTTTCTAAGATTGCACTTATAGATACGCTCAGTCATACACATTTTTACACGCCATGGGGCTATGATTAAAAAAAAATAATAATAATCCATGTGAAAAAAATGAAAAAGTACCTGTTTGATTCCGTCTTCTGAATAAGGAAAAAATTAAATAGAATTAAATTACCATTTAAATTTGTAAGTTCATCAAAATCGTATTAGTTACGATGATAGTTTATTGTTCTTTGGCTTAACAGTACAACAAATCTCCAACTGAGCCTAAAAACCTTGTATCATAATACATATAACTATGAATAATATGCGTCTTTCTTCAAAACAATACTTTTTTTACAGAAGAAAAGTAATTTTACGTACAATGATGTTGCTATACCAGTTATTGCAAAAAAACAGCCACAAGCGCTAAAAGGCAGTCAAGAATCGAAGACTTTCACGCTTCTTCTACCTGACACATCAAACCTTAATATTTGAAGCCAACGTCGTAGTGTATAAGAATAGCAGACTTACATAAGACATAAGAGCATTATTTTTTATTCAAAATATTGGATGTGGCGTTACATTATTAATTTTTTTTTATTTGTAAGACGATGTACTACTAAGACATTAAAAAAATATGATTTTTAGCTCATCGCTAGGAACCCTTTTTTACTTACTTTTTCATGTGAAAATACATTTAATACCCTTTTTCCAGATGTAATTTCGTCCAAATAGTATTATAAAAATGTATTATAAAAAAGAGAGTTCGTACTTTATAGAGAAAAAAATCAGATTTTATTGTACAGGTCTGGTAAATTAAACTAAAATTTTTTTTCATTTTTATTGTTAACAAATTTTAATATTTAAATCTCTTTCGTACCAATATAATTTCAATTTTTAAGGATTTTAAAATGTCGCAATAACGAATACTTTTCTATTTCTGTTTCACTTCTCTTCCGGATAAAATCGCAGAATTAAAGATTACCTACAGAAATAGTTCTTCTTTACATTGTCTTCTCTGCATGATTGTTTTCTACGATCTATGGCACATATTGAATTACGGATCCTTTTGTAAAATACCAGTAAATAGTTTAATTATGACAGTTTAACCGGTGCATTGTACAATATTCTGCTTAACGACTTGTAATAAATAAAAATTTGTATAAAGAAAAAAGATTCGTAAAAGAGAGGTGTTTGTGATACTCAAGCAGTTTTCAAAGAGTGTTTTTTAACCCTTTCAGGTGATCTTAACTAGGACGGGAAAAAATAAAAATAAAATCACCAAAGTTAAAAAAATATATATTTTTTTCTCGAGGGCTTACAAAAATAATACTCCGCTGCACTGAAAGAATTAAATAATAAAAAAAAAGGCAAGTACTTTTATGCCCAACCCCCTAACAGTCACTTTGATCCAAGAAGCCTCGAAGGACTTGTCGCAGCCTGTCACGTGACCTCCCGTTGAGCTGTCCTTTGAACTTGATGAGCTCATTGACATCGTCGCAGACCCTCTCCACTACCTTTTCCACGTCCACCGGGCCACTCCTTGAATCATTGGCAGCCCCATCTAGTCTCGGCAGCTTCTCCTCCCTCTCGATGGTTCGACCCCTCTCACGGCACACGTGTCTCCTCGCATCGAAGGCTCCGCCCAGGGCTCGAAAGTAGCCGTTGAAACTCGAAAAACCATGAAACCGGTGAGCGACCTCGGCCGAGATGTAGGCAGGTAGAGTCTTCGACGCCTCGGCCCGAGCATCGCGAATGTTGGTGGCGATGGACGAGAGCAGCTTGGTGTCGGAGCAAACGTGGGTCAGGCGCTCGAAGGACTCGAAGGCTTGCTGCTGGACGCAGGGCTCGCTGTCGCTCAGCAGTCGGCAGAACAGCTCGGACGCGACCATTGAGTCGGACTCGGTCAGGTGCACCGCGCAACGGTCGAAGAACCAGCAGAACTCGAGGCGCAAGCCGCTTGTGGCGAATGGATACAGTAGGACCAACCGTTCGAGGATCTACAAGTTACGTGTGCACTTGGATGATTGAGTCGAGAATGTTTCGGGTAAGGCATTCATTTGATTGTAACTATACAGTCACGAGTAATGGTCACAGTGTAAGTAAAAGAGCTCGGAGCTTAATATAATTATAACATGTGCAATTACGAAAGTAACTTGTATTTAAGGAAATTTTTTATTTTTTAAGCTGTGATATTTTAATTCTTCAACAAACAATTTACGTTTGATGGAACAGAGTAATTGGTAAAGAGAGTTTTTTTACGAATCCAAACAGTGATACTTCAATCAGAGAATGTAAATAATAAAAAAGTTTGTTTTAAGTATCACAGATCTCGATGCTAGTTTTTTTTTAGTATCCCAACGATTATTAGCGCTAGGAGCGCGGTATAATTTATTAATTTTATCAATATATTAATATCATCATCATCACCAAGAAAAATTTCAGATCAAAAAGAATTTCGTTGTTTGATTAAATAAGATTACGAATAATGTAAATAAATGTATCCTATTTGCAAATAGTCATAGAGTAAATAATTAATTTAGGGTACTCGGTAAACTGGCATCAAGACTTTTAGAACCTGTAATTCTATATATAAAGAGATATCATCATTATTATTATTGTTATTATTATTATTATTATTAATTGCAAAGTAATTGCAAGAGAACTTATGTTAGAGATATTCTCTGTGAGCCCCTAAAAAAAAAAATTTTTAACTATTTCGAAATCTAACTATTTTAAGAGGATTAAAAACGGTAAAAATGATGAAAAGTCTAGATTTTTAAGTTTCCTACAACGAAATAAAATTAATCTGAAACCTCCATACATTTGATCAATTCAATTTTAGGAATGACGCATCCCTCGAATTTTTTCCCGTGAGAAACAACAAGACCTTTTTTCAATTTCCAAATTATTGTCGACATCGACATCGCAATTCCTTGGTTAGAAAACACGTGAAGGTACACTAAAAGAAAAAAATTATAAAAACAGTAGAGAAATTTTAACAAAAATTGCCATTCCGCACTGTAAATTAGATGTAAGCTGGCAAAAAAGCAAAAAGTTATTTATTTTATTGTTGCAAATGTAAAAACTGTAGTTTAAATAGTAAAAATTATGGTAAGAATTAAAAATTACTGTCGTGGAGCAGTAAAGTTTAAAAACATCGGTTAATAAATTTTACTTTCTCTCATCGAAATTTTTACTGTTCGCATCATAATTTTTACTTGTCGAACCGTAATTTTAACTGTTAGAAATAATAATTTTTTTTCCTTTTTTTCCAGCTTGCATCCGATTTACTGTACGGAATTGTAATTTTTGCTGGAATTTCTCTAAAATTTTTATTATTTTTTTTCTCTTAGTGTAAACATAGACGAAGAATTCCCACTTACCAAAGTCGTATACCGGGCCTGGCCTAACTGCGGTCGCGTGGCATGCAGCAAAGAAACAGCAAGATTCTCTATCACCGACAGAGACACACCCTCGCAATCACCTAGAATACAAACAATCTTGTTCCACGTTTTGATAAAAGTGTCAGCAGATTGTCCATCTTGAGGTGTGCCGGTAGCCTCGATGATTGCTAAATCATTCATCTTAAAAACCAAAACCAAACAAAACTTTGAGTCAAAATTCAGTGCTGTGTAAAATAATTTTTGTAAAGGAACGTAAAAAAAAAAAAAAAAAAAAAAAAATGTATTCACCAATGAACATAAATTGTCTAGATTCGGCTGCTCTTCTAAAATTTTCAGATCGTTAGCTATCCTGTTGTTGGCGTCAAAAGCATCGACTTGCAGCTGCAACAGTTTTCTCTTTTCTTCGTTGACCACTTGCGCGATCGAGTCCCATCCGTGGGAGCTAGAGTTTTTTTTGATACCACTAATAAAATCGTGCTTGTCTTTGTCCGAAAGAAAAGTATACTGACGACTCAGTAAATTCGACAGCATGACCGTGTTGACATGGTTCTTCCTATCCTCCAGCTTTTCGTAGACAAGCATTAAGTATTTGAAGTGGCTGTAACACAGTTCGGAAGAACCTAATCTAAAAAAGGGTAAAACACGAACAATTACTCGTATCCGCGATTGTAACGTGGAAAAAGTCTCTTGTTTCATAATAATCACCTGCAAATGAAGCACCAAACGTCACAGCTCAATAGAGAGCTAAACCACTTTCCGCTGATCAAATATTTTAACAGCAACTCCATGAACTCGTCGACATCGGAACTCGGCACTTGACAAACCAACGAGAATATGCTCAGGCACGTTGCCTCGTAAATATCAGCCTGGTACGACCCTTGTGCAAGATTCCGGGACATCTCTACTTGCACTTGTCCTGTGCAAATTTCCTGGGTGACTATTGTACAAAAAAAAAAGAAAAAAAAAAGCATCGAAAAGTTTTTTAAATTCAATGCCACGTACTACTCGATTAAAGATTATCAACATACGTTTATCAATGTTTGCAAAGCAAATATCTGTAATGTTACTGTCTTCGCTGCACCATTCGCGCTGAGTTTCGTAAGGTAACATCGATATTTGTTTGATTATTGTCAACGTCAGCAAATGATACCCTACGACATTGTCCGTCACAATTTGGTTGTATTCAAAATATACCTTCAATGATTCACGCAAATTTATATTGATACCCAAAAAAGACCAAGATAAAGCTATACAGTTGAAAAATTACAAACCACTTTGAAACTGTCGTTCTTCATGACGACATTTAAAAATGAATCGATCATAAAGACGAAATTCGTCCGAACGAACTTGATGAAATCGGCATTGTGACCGGCTATTGCGAAACGCTGCTCGCTATACCTGCGACAAAATTCGTATTTTCGTAAATTCGTTCGATGAACGATATTTGAAATACACTCACTGGTAAATTTGCGAGAGTAAATCGACAATAGAGAGCATCACGTCATTACGGACCCAGCCGCAGTAAGTCTCGCACAGTTTCTCTAGCACTTTGAACAATACTCGACAACATAGTATCGACCGTTCGTTCGATGGTCTGTGGATCTTCTGCAATGAGATGGTGGAACTGTAGTTTCGATGAAAGCGACGATTAGCTCAACGCTTACCTGACCGATGGACGAAAGCATGTCCACGATGTTCTCGGACAGTCCTTTGAAGTGATTGGTGACGACGTTTGGCGAGATGTCCTTCATTTGCAAGCCGTAGCTCGTCGACAGTTTACCGAACCTTTTCCACATATCCGTCAAAGTCTTTGCGTCCATGCCGCTGGTCAAGCTTGCTATTTTGCCCGACTCGTCGATAACTAGTCCAAAATTGAAACGCACTGACAAATCTTTCTTTCTTTTGGAAAAAAATTGCATCAAATAACTACTCACTGCTCAGAAGAACCCTCATCTCGTCCTCTTGGCTTGCGTCGAACGAAACGTTGGAATCCACGAGAGCGTAAAAGTAACTCAACGTAGTGCCGCACTGGCGAAACGTCAGAGCTAAATTTTCCGCGACTGTTTTAAAATGGTCCCCGTAATATTTTTCGCTGAAAATTAAAGTGAATCAGCTGGTTTTTTTTCCAGTAAAATTGCATTTAATTGAAACGAGTCGATGAGTAGTAAACGTAATTACCTTTTCTTGCAATGGTTCAATACTTCGAAAATTATTTCGAATAAGCTCGAGGTAAAGTTTTTTATATCGAGTATCGATAGTTTTTCCAAATTTCTTATGTGATTCATACAAGAGTCCCAACATTTTAATAGGTTCGCCAAGACATTCAGTTGACTTTTTATGCGATTTGTACAAATGTTTTCCTTATTTTCCAGCGTATTATTGATATTGCAGATTATCTACAAAACATGGCAATGAAAAAAAAAAAAAAAAAAAAAAAAAAAAATGAACTTCAATACGAATGATATCGGCAAGCAATTTAATCACCTGAAAATATATTTTCCGTGCATCGGAAAGCACGGCACTAAATATTTTCTCGTCTAGTATGTCCACAGTGGCACTTTGTATGTTACTGCTGGATAAAAATTTTTGCAGATCCTCCAACTTTTCTTCTGCGCTCCTGTCGCTATTAGTCGTCTCGTGAAAAGCATGATGTAAGGAAATCACGAAAACGTAATTTTTTTTTTTTTTTAAGCTACATTAAGTATTTTCAAAGGATATTTTTAGTGATTTAATTTGATTTTCCAAATCTGACTGGCTGGAAAGCATCTCCGAGAAAAAAAAATCCTCATCGAGAACGTCGTCTGACGTTGTCTGTGACATCTCGAGCTACTTTTCAGCCTTTCTTTCTTAAACAACAAAAAACAAAAACAAAAAGGAAACATCAGATCAAAGATTATACATGAAAATATTGACACGAGCAAAACCCCTCAGTTTATATCGAATCGTATTAACCCTTCCGTCAGTCAATCTTTTATTTATTTCAGCCACGCTGATGCTTGAAATTAGATTAAAAAGTCGGGGAACACGGAGGAAAAAAAGGCGAATCGGCGCTTTAAAATCATGTAAATACAACGCAAGGCAAAATGCCAAAACAAAAGCTGAAGCGGCGTTGTTTGCTTCTTATAAGAGCACGTGCCATTAGAATTTTCGAAGTAGGCAGCCACGAGCGCTCCATATCTGCCAGGGATTTCCAAATGGGCGAAACTTTGACGATTAGCCGCAATATCATCTGGCATCTAATGGCTACCGCACGCGCCTCTAATCTACCCTTTCTTCTCCTTCCCTATACGATTTCCGTACATATATATTTTGCATTTATAATGCGATATGTGGAATCACTAGATCATTTGAATGTAAAAAAATAGATACACGAATGTTAATATTTGCGGGTTATTGGTCAATCCTTAAGGTAAATCAGGGCAAATCTTTGGTTCCCAAGTTACTCAGTCTTATCTCAATTTCTGATCGAGCGCTGGAATTACGTAGTACCTTTTGAAGATAGACGATAGTGCATTCGCGCTACTTACGTCTTTGAGAGATTTTGGGTAACTTAAAAAAATATACTTGTAACTTAGTTGTCTTTGTATTTTTATGGGGCATTTTATAGTACGGTTGTTGGGAACTGAGTGAAGAAAAATACATGAATATTTGTGGTGAATGAGTACCATACACGAATTCAATATTTTTTTTTTTAAAGAATGTAACTACTTGGTAACATAAATGAAAATACGTTCTCTAGGTTGTGAAGTGGTTGTTCAATCAAATCCAATATTTTCAAATACAGATCATATTTATTTATTGTCCGTCATAGTAATGCAATAAAAAAATGGTACATATTCTTACACTATGAACTTTGTTACCTCCAAACAAATTACAATAAATATTGGACTGATTATAAACGAACAGAAAAAGTAGATATGAAAATGTAACCAAGTTTTTGAAACAACTAATTGTCACATAATCATCAGGACATGCTAATGTTGCGATGTACAGTTTACCTCTGTCAAGAATTTTATGCTAAATACATCGTTGCAATACTAGTCAAACAAAGGTTCAGTTATACAGTGATTTGACTAATTGCGTTCGGATGCAACTGCTTCAATCACAATTAAAATTAATGAAATATTTGACCCCTCGTTCCGTTCGTCATAAAATTAAAAAACCGCATCCCTTTGATGAAACATCACATTTTAAAACTACCTTCGAAAGACGATACAAATTGTTCCGAAGTGCTCAAACTCTTAATTTAATTATAATAGGTTCTAGTTTCATTTTCTCAGTTTTACTTGCATTTTGTTTTGTCTGTCATACTTAATTTGAGTTTTTTTTGCTCAGCACTAAGACCTCGAATTAGAACATCTAACGTACACATGCTGGGTCTAATTTAGTATTTTTTCTTTTATAAAATCTTTCAAGCTTATGAGGAATCAAAAAATAAAAAATAAAAAACACCTAAGCAAGAGAACTTCACCCTTGTAAAATGATTAGTGGGGACTAATTGAATAATCCTACGATATGTTACATCCATGAAAAATATTTGTCAAAAGGATAGCATTTTAAAGTATTTATTTAAAATAAAGGTAGTAAAAAATAAGTGAAACGAAACTAAAGCCCAACGACCTTTTCAACTGTTTCAACTACTCCCGTTATCATCAATGAAAAATCAATGTAATTATTTGGCACGGATTCTAAAAAAAAAAGCAAGCGAGAGTCAGACTCGTAACTTTGCCACTCAAACTTTTCTCGCAAGCGAAAAAAAAAAAAAAAAAGAGAGAGAGAGAGAACGATGAGGAGAGAGCAAAAACTAATATTAAAAAAAGGTATAGGCACCCGAGCGAGCGATAGAAGCGAGGTAGTGATTATGCAGCTCGTCTTCTTTCCTATGTTTTTTTTGCACGCCAAAGTTCACAGCAACTAGAGTACAGGAAGCTCCTCGACAGCCCCGGACTTAATTTTCGTGCCCCGGACGAAAAATCCTTTTCTTCCAGCGCCTCTCACCATGTCAACGAAGGCGGCAACGTTTCCTCTCTCGTCGAGGCCCCTTTCCGCGGAATGACGTAAACTTTTGTTTACCGAGGGCTGGTTTTTCAATTAAAGTAAAAAAAAAAAAAAGAAAGTTTTATGACCGCTGCAGCATGTAATTCGAAACAACAACTCTTTACCGTCTCGCCGAAACGAAAGATACAAACGGGGCCAATAATCATCGGGGATGCCCAAACTTTTTGTACTCCGGGACACGAAGCCCCGTGTATATAATACAGCGTTCTCGTTCGGTTGCCCGTCATTTCGATCAATCAGCGGAATGTGTGTCACAGGAGAGCTTCCGGAAATACGGGTCAAGTCGAGTGTGTCTCTCACGACATCATCGCTCATCCCACCAATTCCCTCTTTCCTTCCGTGCCAACGACTCCAGCCTGTGCCTCCGAACCCGCACGCGAGCCCGAAATCAAGAGACAGTTTGCCGTCGTGTACCGCAACTCGTGCACGCCAACGGAGGAAACAGTTGATTGAAAAAAAAAAAAAAAAAAAAAAAAATAGTGCGATGGAGAAAAAATCTTGTGTCCGGTCAAGGGCTTAGGAGATAGAGAAGGGGGGGGGGTCGTGATGAATGAGTGCGAGTGTTGGGGGATGCCATGGTAACTACGGACAACAAGCTGTCAGATGATGGGCAAAGTTTTGATCAATAACAGGTGACTGCCGTTGGAAGGAGAGTGAGCGTCTGGCGGTCGTGAACCGGCGAGTTGACTCCTTCGTCCTGCGAAAGAAGGGGCGATCTTCGGTATTTGGGTTTTTCAAGGTGGAAATGCGCTGGGACGGTTGTGGTTTGGGACTCGCGTAGAGATACCGGGTGGTATAGTTGGGATCAATTTATTAAATTAATAAAGGACAACCATTGTCGCGAGGAATGGAGAAAAATAATACTTGCTTCTCCTGATGCGTACCTACTGTTTATAAGTTAAAAGATTTGGACACTGATACTTTTTGGGATTTTTTTTGAAAAATAATTTTTTGTCAATAAAGTAACGCATGATTTATGACGAAAAAAATGTTTTCAAGTGTTTTTCGTAACACAGTGTTTATAGCAAAAATAATGTATTGAGATTTGAAAGGAAAAAACATTTTACAAACAAAAATGATGGAATCGTTTGAAAAAGTATTTGAATATTTTATATTTTATGAAATTTAATATCTTCAATGTATTGCACTTATTCGGAAGAAAAAAAAAATTTTTTTGCGCTATTAATTTATCAAGTGTGAGAGATGACTGTAACGAAATTATGATAAAAATCCCACAACGATCCATCATCGCATGTACTTACAACAATTTGTGAAAACGTAATTTTCGACAATTCACTTCTCTGATCAAAGACGTTTCCAGATTAAAATACATCATTTAACTCCAAAATTCAAGCGATGAATCCATTGATCATGAAATCGTCTTCTTGCAGAGTAAAATAAAGGTACTCTAACGCGTAAAAACCCACATAAGCGCGAGGCAATCGTGACGAGGGGCGAAAGTTGAAAAGACGGACAGAAAGAAGAAGAAGAAAGGAGGAAGGACTGGGTTTTGCAGGCGTATCAGGAGGAGGTGAGCCCAGTGGATTCCGAGTCGAAGGATCAGCCAGTCAGGTGTGGGCCAGCACCGACGAGCGAGGTGCGCCGAGCGCGATGTCGGGGCGCGCTCGCTCATCTACGAAAATCGTATACCTTTTTTTTTTGTTGCACAAATATTGTTGAGAAAAAAATTTTTATGATTAAAAAATAAACAACCGAATGAAAGGTAGAATATCGTAAGGTGGATCGTCCAGTGTGGCAAACTTTTTTGGCAGGTAAGGATGTTCGCCGAGCATCGGGCTTTGTTGCTTATACAAGTGGTGGTTTGGCCAATATTCAGTACCTGAGGTACGTAGGGCTGTGTACTTTTATACATTTTTTACAGCACACGTTTTTTTTTTTTTTTTTTCATCCCTCCATACACAAGCCTTTCGATAAAAATATTTATTTTTAAAGATGCCAACCATTTTGTGGCGTGTGCATCGACTGGCGCAGGTACATGTAATTCAGATACATGCGTTAAAACATCGCGCGGCGCATAATCGGGGGAGGGGGGGGGTCAGCGACCGTTTAAAAGCCTACACATATGTACAGTCGAGTCGAGGTAACACGCCCACGCACTTGCGGGTAATGCACCGGGCGATGAGGATCTGATCATTGATTCGCAGCTACGTAATGGCTATTAACTCGTGCAAGTTCACTGCTTCGTGAATGAATGCTTTTACTCTTTTCCTCGCGGTTTATTCAATTTTTTCTCAAATTATTCAACCATGCTATTCTACCTCGTTACTTTTACTTATTGAGTCATGTTATAAATCATCATAGTTTGTGTCCAATGTTTCTATCAGTACTATTTTTAACGATATAAATGTAGGATAAAAGATCGTTTGGTAATTTTTTTTTTTTGTTTTTTGTTTTTTTTTTTACTTTTCTCAAAATAAACAAAATCATTACATCGCAAAATGGTTTTGTTGTAAGGGTTTCCAATAACTGTCTTTATCATAATAAACGTCAGAATTTCGGCAGCATTAAATACCCTGTTGTAGTATACATATAGAGTACTTCATGTTTCAACGAATTATTTCCAAGCTCATGTAGTGTGGTACATTTTTAGAAAAAAATTGTTTACAGCAAAAACATTTTTTTTTTTTTTTTGTATTATTATTACTAAAATAATTGAAAAACAGGAAACTATGATCAAGTCTGACAAGAATAACTCATTTAGCGTGCAAAAATTTACAAAAAGTCATGAAATAAAGTAAGCAGTAAAAAATAAAAACAAATTTAATTGGGTTGTTATCGAGATCCTCTCAATTCTCAGCCAAACAAACTTTACAGGTTTTGCGTATTCTCTTTATCAAACAGCTGCGATCATCAAAATCAGTCATTAATGATAATATAAAAGGTATCCCATTTACTGCCAATACTGGCGATAATTTATTAAAATACTTAATTGAAAATTTTAGCCCAGGCATAATATTCTAGTGAAACTACCATTTCAACGTTAAATCACGCTTATACATATCATTGTTATTGGTTATTGTATTTAACCCTGAAAATAACACACTATCTTGATGCCGTGAAAAACAACTATTATTTCAGATCCCTGGATTTCCATCATCCATAAATGAAATTAGGACATCGTTGAAAAAAAAAAAAAAAAAAATGAACACTAACAGTATATCCCCACGTCGTCCGGCTGGTCCAGTGCGACAACACTCTCTGCACCAACCAGTGATCCGTCGACCTCAACAACAAATCCGACGACAAAGATCAACCGATGACGAAAAAAGTCAGCAACAATCACGAGTCAGGTTCACAAATAGTATGTCCACCAAAGGCGACCAGTACAACCACAATTTGCCAAAAGTGCGCGTAGCGTGGAAAGACTCACTAGTGAAGTCGAAAAATGAAAACAGTGTGGAAATTGTTGCACGACAGATACCAACTCTGAAAACAACGAACAGACAGACGTCAACTGGACGTGGGGGTAGAGGTACCATGGGAAGATCTTCTCTGAGTGAAAAGGCAACGATCTTGTACTCCAGACAAGAATTAGCCGAAAGGTTGAGGCAAGCTTGGCGACAAAGGGAAGAGAACAAATCTAACATCGACATATTTTTGGCTCATAGTACCGTTGAAGTTAGAAGTGATTCAAGTTTATCAGCATCGGCTAGTCCAACCGCTTTACCACTATCAAACCTTGAAAAAGATGAAGATTCGAAGGAGAGTAGGATACAAATGAAACAAGCCGTAACGACAATTGAAGATAACGGACAGGTGGATGAGTCTCGGAAACCACAAGAGTGCCATTTTCAACCAACCAACAATCCCACTGATCCCTCCACAATCAAATCCCACATCGTAGCCGCAAACGATAGAAGCAAGGATGAATACGAAGAAGCACCAGAAGAGGAAAGGACCGAAGTGCCGTGCCAAAAGAAATCGTACATCAGCATAAACTGTAACAACTGGAATGCATACGTCACGATAAACAACGGCACTTCCGACGAAACTGACAGTTCCATTCCGATCCTAACTAAAGAGCCGGACGCGTCTCGGGTGAGGTTCAAGCGAGCGAGTTTTCAAAGTGGCCTTAACAAGGCCTTCAACACTCCGGTCGTCGATAAATCACCAACGCCGCGAATCAGCAGTCGTGCCAGCAGCATCAATAGCAGCAGTTCCCAGGAATCGACGCGTTTCCGTCGCACGAACTCTGCTCCTCCGCAGCATCAGGTGCAAAGTAACGAAGACCAATTGTCCGCCAATAACGAAGTCGCCGTTACTTCTGCGACCATACAGCCGCGATCAGTTGCAAAAAGTGCAAGTCGTCCGATAAAATCGGCACCATCGGTCAAACGACGGTCGAAGCCTAGCAGGCGCCGTGCATTGTCCGTTAAAGGTAATAAGGACGATTTGGCGAATGATGGAACAGGAAAAGCCATTGGTAAAGGTGCGGAGGAAGCAAAGAGCGTCGAAGTGGTGACGATGGTTTCATTGGTCAGTTCGGCCGACAGTGAGAGCGAAATTGATGAAAACTCGGCCCGGGATGACAAGCTGATCTGTGAGCTTAGGAACAAGCTCTCGACGACACCCATTATTAAATATTCAAATGGACTATCTCATGGCTTAAGGAAATTCAAATCAGGTACGCATCAGAGGAAGTTAAAATTCACACAATGAAATAAAAGCTATAGCAATAAGAGAAGAACGCAAAGTTCTCTTTCAAAAAAAAACAACAATTGTTTTAATCTGTATTAACAAGATTCTTTTGGTTAAATATTTCACGATAGGATTTTACATAATAACATCAAGTTTATGATTGAATACATGATTGTAATAATAAAAATCTACAAAATATTATTGAGCCAAAAAAATTGTTTGTATACTAATGAGACTCGCTTTACATAATATTAAAAAATGGAATTCATAGATAAAATCTCTATGTACTTTAAATTAAAAATTCAACGGCTTAATACTATGACCTTAGCTTCTGATGAATCCTCGAGCGGTACTATCACTCTTACTGCATCAACAATGTATACAAAATATGCGGTTTATTGAGGTACTATAAAAATTTATATTGGGCACTTGTTTTAAAGTCTTTTTACTGCCAACATCGCAAGTAATAATTCACTATTGTTTCAATTTATATTCGACTTGAGAGTACCTTTGCTTGCGACACATCGAACACGTAAACCACCCTAATCCAATCAAGTGAAAGATGGAAACGAAAGAGTTCAAGAATTTTCAGTAGAAAATTATGAAATTTGTAAGGATTCCTCTATCTATACTACACAAAGACATTGCCACAAAAAAATTTTGATATGGAATAAATAAATGAATAAAAGTTCAAAAGTCAACCGTATCGTAAAATTAATTTAATTAAATTCGTGAAACGTGCTCCTAAAATTACAACCGACATTAAAAAATATGATAAATGAAGCAAAACAACGTTGAATTGCCAAGCCTTAAGAACTTTCTGAACTTATCAACAAGTTGGTTTAAATCACAAGATTTATTTCGAAAAAAGTCGACGATTCGTAAAGGAGTTTAAGCGTTAACGGCTTGCAAACAATTAAAACCTGACAGCCACGAAATTCCTTTCTGCCTCAACTTGCTTACGTATACATAAGCCGTTTCTTTCTTAACACGAAAATTTCAAGGTCGGTCCAAAAGTTTCTCCGCGCATTCACACCGTTTCAGACGTGTCCGATGCTTTTACGGGCTGTGCGAGTACGTGCAACAAACAATCAAGTGCGAGGCCATCCTTGGGCTCATTCATATGCGGTATTGCAATAAAATCTCAAAGAATGAAAAACAAAGAAAGGCGACTAAGAAGTTTTTAGTGAGGCCAAGTGTACGGCGAACTATCGCTATGCGAACACGAGAACTTCTCTGGGTGAATAATTGATACTAATTGTCTGGCTAGCTAGCGACATGCAAACTCGTGCGTATTACCTGCAGATCCAAATACTTTGCAAAAAAACAAAAAAACTTTGGAATGAGACGATTCGAGAGATTTCGTGGACTTTTTGGTATTTTGATTACTGTTTGTGTAAAAGTTACCAGCAAAGTTACAGGTTTTGATGTTACATTACGTAATTTTTTGTATTTAGAAGAAAATTGACCCTTTTCAAATCACAGTCTACAAACAGTTTGTCTAACAATTAATGAAGAACAAGTTAAATTTTTAGTGTCAGATTATAACGGTCAACAATTTTAATGTCATGTTATTATGTAATTGCATGGTTATTATTTTAGTAAATTGTGCAAAACGCAAATACGGAGGCGCCACTAAGTTTGGACTCCATATACCATCTGATAAAATTTTGAGCAAACAATTCAATGGCAACTTAAATAACAGTTGTTGATTCGGAAACCACCATGTATAACATTATGTACTAGTTTGAAGCTTCTGTATAAAAATTTCTCAAAATAAACTCAAATAATAGCGAAACACAACCAAAAAATAGTTTTTACCGATAAAATAGAGTTCTAATTTACGAATCGAGCATTTCGTTCCCTAACCTAGAGAAGTACTTAATAATGAAAAGTTTCAGTCAAAGGCAATAAATAAAATTCCTTCGCCCATTAAAGTAATTTCAAATACCAAGTGAAAATATTTCAGTGTCGTTCCAGCAAGATTCGTTAGACAGCGAAGAGTCACCGACACAGGCGATGAACTCTGTGGAAAACGATTCCCGAGCGTCCCTTCGTGCTCGTTTTGCCGCCCTGAGTAAATTAAGCGCAGGCAGTGCCGAGGAAACGCCTTTGCTGGCAGCGGCGACGCTCACCCTGAGTTCCTGGAGAAGTCTGGAGCCAAGCCCGAGTCTTCGACACACGCAGTCACCGATAAAGTTTGCTGAAATGTCACCACCGAGCGAGACTGTCGTGCTGACGGATCGCGAGAAACGGTGCCTGGCCGTGCCGATCGGGGATATACACGACAAAAAAAGGAAACTGGTGAGGTGTCGCAGCGCCGTTGTTGAAGCACCAAAAATTGGGTAAAGATATTTATTTGTGATATAATTAATACAAAATAATATTTATCGAAAGTAAAATTTTTTCGGTTTGAAACTTTAAAAAATTAAAAATTGAATTTTTGAGGTATAATTTTTTCCTTATTTTTTCGCCAATAACGAAGTCGCCGTTTCTTCTGCGACCATACAGCCGCGATCAGTTGCAAAAATGTCTCAAGTGTTTCCAACCAATATATTCTATTATAAGTAAAAAATCTATAATAAATAAAAAACAAAGTATTACAACCAATGTATAAATTTTCTAAAGTAGCACACAGCTTTGACTTAATCAATATTTGTACGTGTCATAGAAGGCTGGGCAAAAGAAGAGCATGGCCTAAATGTCCTTTGTCTTTAGCGCGAATAACATCGTTTCGTGACAACTTTTTTTTCAATCTCAACAGGCAATAGCTATCAACGTCACAACTCGCAACTTATCTAGAAAAAAAACCTTACCCTGTGTTACATTATACTCCTTATTTTGGGCTTCAATAAAAAAATGGATGTTTATTTCTCAAATTTTTCTTTAAAACTAATAAAATTTTAAACTTCTGAAAGCTAATAATAAACATGTAACATCTACTATTTTGTACGATTATATAATTAAAAAATAAATAATGTCCATCTCAAAATATGAATGGGTCATGTCAGAAAGACCGTTTATTCGAGAACTGATTTGACTAGGCTGCCCCTGTGATATGTTTACAGCCAAAAAGTTCAAAAGTATGATTTTCAGAATAATAAAAGTAATTTAGATTTAGAGGTACATAACAAAAAAAAAAAAAAAAACTGACTATACAAATCGTGCTTAAAAAATTCAAGTCAAACGTTTGATCGAACTCCGGGAGTTGATGAAAAGCGTGTAGAGACGGTGACCCCTTGTACATGTAAAAATTTGTTTTCTACTTTTTCACATTGAACCTGCCGTTTATTAAGAAATAAAAAACTTATATAATTTATGCAAGGCACGATGTGATGGTTACACACAAAAAAAATGAATTTTTCAAGGGAGAGAAGTAATGACTATTTAGGAGAACGCCATTTTTCTTACCTAGAGCCAAGCAAGCGTACAAAGGTAAGAAAAAAATACTCAAAGTAGGGAAAATATTTATTTAGACTTAAAATTTTTTTAACATCTCAAAAAACAGATTTAAAATTTTTCATCACTATTAAAAAAATCAACATCAGCTTTTGAAACGGTGATTGAATGACGATAAATTCCGTGAAGTACACTTATTTACTTCAGAAAAAAAAAAAAAGAAAACGTTTTTTCAACTCGTAAACAAATCCAACGTAATAATCTATAAAAATCCTTGCTGTCGATACATCGTCGCGTGGCTACTGCAAATAAAAAAAGCCACACGTTATCCTCGACATCCATCCCCCAATATACGTGCTCATCGACCTTCAATTTTATACACATAATACACATGTCGAAAAACTTGTCGACTGGCAAAAATCGCGAGCCAATCACACGACAACCCATCTTGTAACATCAATCTTGTTCGGCCCTCTCGAACATAATGAGATATCGATTGTCCCGATTTTCTTACCTGCCTTTATGTTATATATATATATATATATATATATATACGATTACAAGATGCTCGTATATTATGTGGTCGGAAATAATTTCACACATGTACATTTTTGCAGGAAAATAAGGAAACAAAGGATTTGTTGAAAACCATTGTCTTGTTACGGTAGATTTACCGAGAAAATACATAGTTTTGAGAGAAGCAGTGAAAATCAATTTTCCGTAGTTCATAGATAAACACCAGAACTCAGCGTTTTCGTGGAAAGACATTTAATATTGATGGAAAGCGTTGGAAAAAATTTCCGAGAAGGTCGGGAGATGACACCAGAATCAGATTAGAGTTTAATGAGGGCACCTTGTATTGACTTTTTTTTACATTAGTACACGTGCACTGCAAACCCTGTTAAATAATATATTCATCGGGTCTAGAGAAAAAAAGGAGTTGGTGTTATGTGGCAGTGTTTTTTTTTTTTTTTTTTTTTATAGTTTTGAACGAAAGGGTAGACATTTCCGATGAATTATTACCGAACCGCGGCTGTTTCTTTTCTGGTAAAGTTTACTCGTCCAAAGTTATGAATGTTTTTATAAATTTAATGAATTTCAAGGAAAAATAGTATAAGCTTGGGGTTTTTCAATGTAAACTTATCTAGAGGACATTGGGAGATTTATGTAAATAGCGCGAAATCGAACAGCGGAAAAAACACAACACCACGAAGACCAACGCATTTATGAAAATTTAATTTTCCGTGAACTCACTGCTACAAACTAATCCATAAAATAATTAATATTTTATTTTAAACTATTTTCATTTTAATAGTTTTTGAACTATTTAATAATAATTTTATGTTTTATAACTAAAAAAAAAAACATATAAATTTTAGTTCAATTATTTTCAATATTATTAATGATTGATCTCAATTGACTGAACAAAAAAAAGTTAAAAAATAAGTAAAAAAATTAATATCCACAATGCATTGACTACTAGTAAAAGAATGATACAAGATTTTAAAATACTTGTAAATAGTTGCAACAAATTTATTTCTAAACCTAACATAACAGCAAAATATTTAAACAGTTCAATCATACTAGACTAGAACAAACAATAAGGAACACCTAAATTGCCAGAGTCGATTTCACCTCGCGTTTTCTTTTCGAGCGATTTGATGACAAAAGTCGTTCGCGTGTCTCGATTCGAGCCACACGATCCTATTTTTTTATTATCCTCTTTTTTCGCCACATTTCACTATTACTCGAGCTTCCGCTTCCTTTTCCATAGAGATACCAAAAAACATTCCTTTCCGTCGGACCCAAGCCAGACGTGCTTGTCGCAGATCGACTCGAGACAGCTCAGCGCTGCGATGCAAGAGAATTTACCTCCTAAGGTGAGAAACCACTTAAATATTTCTTCGTAGTTTCAAAAATTTCATTCCATTTTTATGTTTCATCCTAAAAAGTTTGTCAAGAGAATTTTTATGGTTATAAATTAATGATTCACATGTCATCTCGTGAAAGAAAAAAATGAAAAGTTTGCGTAATAATGTTCTCCTTAAAAAATTGAACACGTTAAAACTGTCGAGTTTTATTATAGGTTACGTATATATTTTTATTTTACAGACAGCAACAAGCACGGCTATGAATTCGATGATGGCACCGTTAGAATCACCTTCGGAAAAAGACAAGGACTTAACACAGGAGCCTTACGGACAGACGCAAAAAGAAAAAGAGTGCTGGCATTTGTATAAAAAAATGTGTGATAAGGGAGTTTTCGTGTCTTTTGATACTGTTTTGAGGTAGGTTGGCTTTTGACACGAGATATTAAAGAGCTTACGAGACATAATTTATAAATCTCGAGACAAATAACTTTGTTTGATCGATAACAACAAAATTTTATGTTTGTTGCTAATTTCAATTAATTTCACGAATAAAATTTGTTTTTTCCTTTGATACTAACACTTTGTATGCCAGTCCTCATGCCATGAGTAATAAATTATTTTTTTCCTTTGTCAAAAACTCTTTTTTTTTCAATCTATAATTAATTAACAAGAAAACTGTTAAGTAAGAATAATATTCTTTAATATGTTTTACACATTTTTTTCCTTTGTCAAAATTTTATTTTTTAATAAATCTTACAACAAATAAAAAAGCTTCAGTAGCATGATAATCAACATTGTATAAAAGAAACGAAATTTTTTTTTTTTTATAGGTACAATAATAAATTTTAACATGTAACTGAAATCAATATTATGTTTATTTCCAAACAACTACTAAAAAAATATACAATATTAGATTTTAACAAAAATAATTAATTTTCCAGAGGTATGCTTACTCCAACAGAGTATCGACTACGCCAAAAGGGAATCAGCCAAAGTTGTTGATAACCACGAATGTCTTTCTACATTTTTTATAACAACGAAACATTCTACGATGAAGTCAATATGTGTTATAATTATGACATGAAAATTTAGTTAATCATAAGAGTAGATTATGAAACGAAAATAATAAACAATTTGGTATTCAAACTTAATGCGTTACTGTTTCCAAATAAGTGATTAGATTGGAAATCGATTTACAAAATAAAGAAACACTTGGAATATCAAGATTAATTGCGTTTTAAGTATAATTTTTGTGTTCATTTTTACAACTACCATTTTGTATTTGCAAAGATTAATAATCTTTTACTGTAAAAAATTAACTAAAATAATGAGAAGGTACAGCGTGGTTGCAGGATTGTACAAGTTTTACATTGAGTTTTCCATTTTGAGATGAAAAATTTTCTTTGCACATTCAATCGAAAAAAAGCTTAACGAACTTGTTCCTGTATAGGTAAAGAAGGAAGAAAGGTTGAATTTATATGGATTCATTAGTCGAATCATTTTGAACTTAAAATATTCAACAATAATCTTAAAATAGTATCCATAGTTTAATACCTTTTTACTGTAAAAAAAAAAAAAAAATTACAAAAAGAAACTTATAATCACTACCGATTGGTAAATATTATTATCACACGTTATCAATCCCCTGTTAAATGATTTGTCAAATAATTAGAGTATGTCACCAGGAAAAAATCAACAATTTTCAAGCAATATTATTTTTTAAGTACAAGAATTTTGTTTGACAAAAATTCTGAACAATTTTAACCGAAAAGACGAAAAATTTATAATTTAAAAATATTAGTAATAGTATAGTGAATACATGTGAATAGCTGATAAAATTATCAAAAAAATAACTTCGATATATTTAAAAATTATTGTATTCTATCGATTTAAAGTAAAAATAATATCTAAATGATTTGTTAGGTATTATTTTTTTCAAATCATTTTTTGTAGACATGAAATAAATATACTAAGTATTCTTTTTTTCTTTTTTTTCTAATAATTGCCAAGTACTTTTTTCTTACCATTTNTTTTTTTTTTTTTTTTTTTTTTTATGTGAAAGCACCCGCTAAATGAATATTATAACTCTTTGAAAAAGAATTTAATAAATTAAAAAAATTGATAAATAAAAGTCCCGAATTACTTTGTTAGGCAAATTTAATAAGCAGGGCTCATTCAACCAAAACCGAGACCAAAAGATAAAAATGTACGAATTGCACGGTTTAATGTTTCAGCTCGAGGTAATAATTTACTTTGAAAAAAAAAAAAAAAAGAAGATTGGTAAGTAATACTTGGCACGCAAGAGCTTTCATACATTTTGTATAAAATAACCGTAAAATCCCAAGGGACTGAGGGATCACTTCAAATTAATCTGAGTTGTTGACCTGTTATCTCTTATCATGCGCGAGCCGTAATCGATAAACATCTAAATAAACAGCGTGCACTGCTCATGTGACAAAAAAAAAATGATAATCCAAAGTGTAAATCTTTTAAGGCAAGTAGTATACGAAAAATGAGAAAAATGAGTTGAGAAAAAAAAATTATAAAAATAAATTCATCCCCTTCCCCTGATTTTGGAATTTTCTCTTCAAAAACCGTATTTGATGTATAATTCCATAGAGATACACAGACATTTAAACTCACTGTTACGCAACCGAACAATATTGAGAAAATTCCTAAAGTTGCAACCCATTAGATCCTACATAGTTCTCTCAAAGTTGCAAAATACCTAGCTGCATTTTATTGTTGTGTAAGCTAAAAAAAAAAAAAAAAAAAAGATTAAATATGTGAGTGTGGTGTACCAATTTACCCCGCTTTCTCCTGTATCGATGCTGGAAGACAAATGTATATGGATATACCCGATATACATGTACGAAAAACTAGCGAAACAAAGGCTCGCAATGCAGCTCGTATTAGCTGTCAGTTGGTGCGGCGGTAGGGTTGGTTAGACTCGCACGCTGGGCTTGTCATTTCATTACATTAAGTACATTCCATTTATTACTTAAAAGTAACGATGAGTCGACGATGACGACTAATAGCAATTGTCTAAATTTAACAATAATATAGGTACAGCCTGCGCAGAGAAATATTATTATAGGTGATATACCTACATATACGTAAAATTATGTGGGTAGTACGAGTATCAGCAGCAGGAGTAGCAATTGTGGAGTTTGAGTGATTTAACAGAGAGCCGCTGTCATGACAAGCGATAGCTATGTCGTTCCGCAAAAAGCATGGGAATTGCAAGGGCGAAAAGGTCGACTACAAGGTTCGTCTCGAGCACAAACTCTACCTGGTGAGTGTTGTTGTCTTATGTAGCTGTCAATATTTTTTTTCTAGTGCTGTTGAATCATAATTCTTATTTTTAAATTTGTTTGTTTGATGTGCGATGCTTCTTGGAAGAGTAAAACTTGGATTTTTCATTTTTTTTTCACCAAGACTCGTTTTTCTTCTCATCCAGTTAATTTTTGGTCATTTATACAATACTTATCTAAACTTGTTAGTAAGTTATGTACAAGATAAGAGCAATGTACGTCATAACATGCAATGTTGACATTTTCTACCAATATACTACAATGAAGTACTCTTGGTACTGGTCAAATGTTCGACCATAAAAAATTGAGTTTATCTGTTTAATGTTTTTATTTTTTTTTTTTTTTAATGAATAGAATGAAATATTTAAATGTAGGTTATATTTATCAGCTGTGCCTAATAAACGTTCTTATGTCCACAAAATAATGAAAGCTTATTGTACATTGTGGTATTTGTAAAATTATTACAATGGATCATTCGGTATAAATTTTATCCTTTTTCTTTAGGCCAGGATGAGTCCTTCGCCAGTGTATGACCTGTCAGAATGTAATTTGGAAAATGTACCATCAAGTACCTATTTGCTGTGTGAAGTTTTCAGAAAGGAAACACTGTTATTGCAGTGTAATAGGCTGAAATCTTTATCAGGTGGAGGTGCCTTAAAAAATCTGTCTCTTGTTACTGCTTTGGACATACATTCCAATGAATTGAACAGTTTGCCTTCAGACATTGTTAATCTCATATCACTTAAGGTGAGCATTCAATTTGAAACAAAAAAAAAAAAAAAAAATTAAGCTAAAACTTGGTTCTTTCATAATCAAAGCCTTTCTTCAGGAATTATATTTACAAGAAAACAATTTGTCTAAACTGCCAAACGAGATACTGCGCTTGAAGAGTCTTACAATACTGGATGTATCCAAAAATAAAATAAAGCAGCTGCCGGAGGGTCTGGGCGAGTTGAAGTCCCTTGTTTCGTTGAACGTCGGTAACAACAAGCCGTTGCAGAAATTGCCAAAGTCACTAGGTTACGCACAGCAATTGACGCACCTAGGCGTTGATGGACTCAAGCTTATGTACCCCCCAGAAGATATTCTTAGTGGAGGGACGATTATTATTGTAGCTTTTTTAGCACAAGAATGTGGGATCGACTATTTGCCCGAAAATTATGTTTCCGAGAATGATGGAGTGAGCAACGAAAAAGCCCAAAGTGCCCTTCTGCTATTGTGTGAAAAAGACAACGACGTCCAGGTTTGAAAATTTAGATGCTTAGAATTTAAACCCTAGTGTACTCCATTTTTTGACGAAAGTGTTATTTGTTTGGTTGTTTTTTTCTTCAAATTTCACAATTTTTAATTTTAACATAATCATGTTTTCAATAGTAATTGGATTTGGGTTCTTGTGTGCCATATTGATAAAAATAACAAGCAAACCCAACATGCAGCTTTACATTATTTAACGGTTTATAATTTGTTCATTTTTATTTTCTTTTCTAGGCAACATTAATGAAGTTAGAGAAACTTAAGGCACGTGGAAGCTTATATAATTTTTTTCATCCCCTAATCATTCCTTTGTCATAATCCAAGTATCATCATCATGAAGATTTCATACACAGAATAAATACATCTTGTGCATACAATCATCAGCTTTAGTGGATGAGTTTATAAAACTATATTTTATAGAACTAATTTAGCTTATTAAAATGAATTGATTTTTTGTTTGATGCTTACATATCTAATAAGACAAATATATACTACTAATGAAAAGAAATTTTTTTGCATTTAAATTTGTGATTTCATTTTAAGTTTGGCTATTCCGTTTTCAACTTTTTTAATGCTTTGGGGGAAAATTCTTGTAAATGAACAGTCTGCTCACAAATTTATGTTACAGGAACAAAGACAAAATGCTTTGTTAGAAGTTGAAGAAAATATGAAACAACAGCAACAACAAGAGCTTGAAATGCAGAATAAATTAAAGTTGAACAAACAAAAGCTTCTGAATGACTTGGCACATCAACAAATTCAATTGGAAAAAGAAATAGAGAAAGTACACCAAGAGAGAGACGTAAATCGATCGCGTTTATTATCCTGTATTAATAATAGTGAGTACACGAATTTTTTGTTCCAATAATTTCGAAACATGTTTAGTCAAAGTAATTTATGTAATCGTTTCGTCGTTTTAGCTGAAAAAGAAGCTCATAATGTGATTAAAGAATTCCTACGTAGTAGTGAAGAACTACGTCAAACACAAGCAGAATTACTAGAAATAGAAAAGAGAGAAGAGATGCTAATATTGTCACAAAGTCATTCCAAGCAATCCTTATATCGCACTAAAGATACTCTTTGTAAGTTTCGTCGATATTGAATTAAATTTCTTCAATTAACGAATTAAAATCCAATCATTTTTAAAATAATTATTTTAGTGGCTATGAAAGATTTATTAGAAGAAGAACTCCTTAAAGAGAAAAAGCTAACAGAATATGCAGCGTTTAGAGACTGCAACGCTCAATCGTTGTTGAGTTTGTGAGTGAACATAGAATAACGTTCAATCATTTATTTTGGATACCATTTTCATCTGCATACTATTTCAGAGAAGTAAAAAATAATAATCAGCTGTTACAAGTGATACAAGATCAGGAGAAAAACAGACATGATTTAGTGAGTAGATTGCGAGAGGACGAGCAGCTTCAGAAAGCAATGGTAGCAGCTTTATTAGAACGTAGCGACGCCAGATCATGGAGTATCGTTCAGCAAGTTAACTTGATCCAGTCTCAACTAGCGGCACTGACGAAAATCGAAATGGAGCGCAAAAAGTTGGAGATTGATCAGCAAATTGTAATTTTTGCTTCAACTTAATTTAATTAACTAAAAAAATGTGTTCACATTACAATTATTGTATAACATTCTCACAGAATGACATTGCGGATAAGAGAATCACTCTAAGTGCAATACTGTTGGGTCTACTTGATCAGCAAGAGGAAAGGAGGCAGCAACTTTTGGAAACTATCAAGCACATTGAACAGCAACGAGATATTTTTGCAAGTTTCAACACCAAATTTCATATTGAAATTTCACTCAAATATGTATATAACAAACAATGTTTTGATTTCAGAATTTATCAGGAGAAGACAGCCTTTTTTGGCTTCTTCAGTACCAATCTCTGATTGAGGCTCGTCCTCAAGGACTTTTGGAAACTCTAGATCCGTGTTTAGTACGACATGTTGCTATAGCAGGAGCCTTACATTGTTTACCATTTTTATCGACTCTTCCGACGCTCATTCCTCACGTAGATCATGAACAATTAAAATCCGTATGCATAAAGTTGATAATGTTAACTTTACTGGTAGTTTTCTTGATTAATCTTATCAATTAAATTGACGTCAAATTGTTTTAAGATTGGCATCAACAGTGATAGCGACAGAGTTGCGATATTAATGGCAGTAGAGAATTATTTGGCTGAGAATAAATTGAACTCTGAAGATTATAATCTTCCAACTGCTCCTCCAGATGTAGAGCCTAGCACTAGCTCTTTAGAGCCTGAATACAAGTTTGAACCAAGTGCACCTTCTGAATGTGTTGTTTGCATGGATTTTGATGTAAGGTTTTGGATTTATAAGACTTTTATCATATAAAATACTTCATGTAATGAAAGTTATTTTTACGCAAGTAGAAAAACAAATTACATCTCTTTTTAATTTCAGTGCGAGGTTATTTTTTTGCCTTGTGGACATCTGTGTTGTTGCGCACGTTGCACGGATATGCTGACAAATGATTGCCCAATGTGCAGAACTACAATAAAACGCAAAGTCAGAATCACGCAATAAATCTTTCTATCGATTTTCCTATTAGACTTTTCTCAGCAACGCTCTTCACATTAAGGCTTGTATTATTCGTGTGATTTTTGTACAGTTTTTATCTTATGAGGAAGCGTTTGACGATTGCAAATTTTTAAAAGTTGTTCCATAACTGATTACTATGCGCATGCGAGATTTTTATTAGTTTTTTAAGAAATCAACAAAAAAAAAAGACTAAAAACAAAATATTGTTACCCATGATTTTAAATCACTATTGTATTGCTCAAACTTAATAATAATCGTTCTTTAAATTACAAGTCAACACTCATTTATCTGGTAAAAAAATACAACTCTGCTGACTTACTTAAACCAAACTTAAAAAAAATTTACATTTGCACTATCACTCATCATCCGGCAACTCCACTACATCGTCATCATCCTTATCACCGTCTTTCTCGTCCGTTTTTTGCTGCTGCTTCTTTTTAGTAGAAGCGTCCTTCTTCTCCTTTTGATTCTTCTTAAAGTTCTCGAGGGCTTCCTGCAGTGGCTCAATAAACTGCTCGAACTCGATCTCCTCCATGGCCTGTATGACGTCGGGTCCGCTGACAGTCTTGCGATTGCTCTTTTTGGCGATCATGTTCGCAGACGAGGTCAAGTACAGGATGAATATCGAGGCAGCCTTGGCGACTGCTGCACGAGCCTCCTTGGCCACTGTCACGCCGTCAGGCAAGGCCTCTTTCACTATCCTCGTGACCACGGCATTTGGCAGATTTAGGTCTTCAAGCTTTTCGGCCATCTACGATTGATCTTACTTTAATTGTTACTGATAGTCACTCGTTTGATATTGTATCAAAATTTTAAATACAAAATTTTATAAGCCGAATAAGTGTATGTACATGTTCATTTGGAGGTTAGAGTTTGTCAATGATTTACATTTGAGCTTGCGTATACTTGCATTTACTTACGTTTATTTATTTGTGGCACACAAAATAACGTTTTAAACAACTCTAGACGTCAAAATCTTGATTGATACTATTTACACTGCAAATTATTATCCAAATCTGTACTCTAATCAAGTCACTCTCCGTGGTGTGTACACAAAAAATCTTGGTTTGTTTTCCCCGGGAAAATTTCCCGCCATACCTTTAAACATTTGTTATTTGGCCATGAACTTAGCAATGGGTACTTAATAGATAAGAAAGTCGAGTGTCGATTATCGATAGTTAGGGTGCGTTTACATGAAGAACAAACGAGTAATGTGTCGATTGCGCTGCGCGATCCGTTCCTTATGTAAACGCGCCCTTAAATATTATTTTGTCCTATTGGCAAGAGATGGCGTTGTAGCGCTGGCGCGAATAATATAATGACACGCGCACACGAATCACAGTAAAATTATTGTTATTTAATTTGAACTGTAAATAGGTATTGACGTCACTTATGAATGGCACGAAATGTACACCAACGCCTAAATACTCCACAACTATAATGCACAAACGAATAAATTAATTGTACAGCATAAAAAATTCTTAATCTCGTGAGCATAATAGTGTCAGGCAAAAAATAAAAGACAATCATTACAAAGAGCCGTATGACGAATGATAAACTTGCACAACCAACACCACCTTACCCGTGCCCATTAATTAATTAACCCATCAGGCCATCGTCATAAAGTAAAAAAAATACAGAGGTGACGGTCGGCGCATTCGCGCATCAAAAGTGGGCGGGGGACTGCCCGATTGGTAAACACTGCTGGGGGGTGTTAGATGCAGGTGGTAAGAAGGGGTAAACGAGTGATGTGCGTCGTCTGCAAGATTGTGTTTTGTGCCCTCAGTGCCATGCATATACATTATTGCATCGTCAACTGCATATGATAATGTCATTATTTGAATGTAAATAAATATTTGTGACGTTGACACTTGACATCTTGTGCAAGGAACGCGTCATAACAGCGAGGCCGCTCACAAGAGGAAGCCGCGTAGAAGAAGACCACGTAGATACAGTATATTCCACGAAGTCGCTCTCATGTAGGCAAATTGTGTATTGCAGAGCTTGCGTGCGGGAGCTTTTGGAGCAGCAAGGGTGCGAAGGTCACGCGTGTGTGCACTTACATATATATACACGACCCACCCCTGTTCTCTATCTTTCTCGTTATCACGCTGTATTCCTATATCCTATATACTCATCTCTCTCTCTCGGCCTTTCTATCCTTCTATAAAGGAATAAAGGGAGGAGCTGAGAGTGTTTGGTATATACAGAGAAAGAAAAAGTTGACCACCAGGTGTGTGCCGCTGCCATTGATTTATTTAACTTTTGACAATCGATCAAAATTCTCAGAAAAATGTCAAAAATCGAGGAAGCAAACGCTCACATACGACAGGCGGAGAAGAGGCAAGTACACGCTATTGTATATATTTGTTTACCAATATGAAATATCCGACTGTGCGTAAAATTGCTTATACCGTTGGGTGGTGAAAATTGCAGTTTGAAGACGGGCTTGCTCAAGTGGAGACCGGACTTTGACGTCGCGGCTGACGAGTACACCCACGCAGGTAATCACATTTTTCTATTTTTTTGTTTACCTTCACTTGGACTCTAACGTCTTTTTGGGGGGAAGACTGAAATCGACTCATCCAAAAGTGTTTGGCATTGTATTGTTTATTTATTTGTATCATTCATACAGCCACTTGTTTTCGAGTTATCAAGAATTACGAAGAATGCAAGGAGTGTCTGTTAAAGGCAGCTGACTGCTACAAGCAGAACAGATCGTATCCTTTATTTATTTGACAAGCTTTTCTCATCCATACATAAATTCTGTTGTAAGATTTACATGAAGTGGCAAAAAGTTAACTTTTTACTTTCCTTAATACTTTGATTATTTTAAAAAACTAGATGGTTTCATGCAGCCAAGTAAGTAATTTAATACAATGTATCTTTCGCGATATTTTTTTTACCCGAGTACTAATAAAAGCCTAAAATTGATGTAAAACTTGCAGAAATATGGAGAGCGTTATTTTAGTCTTGAAGGAGATGAATAAATTGGATGAACTACCTAGACTGGCACACAGTGCATGCTCACTCTACCAGCAGCATGGGTCACCAGAATCTGGTGCATCTGTTTTGGATAAAGCAGGAAAAATTCTGGAACAAAAGGAACCGGAAAAGGCTATGGAACTTTACAAACGTGCAGCTGACATTTGCATGGTTAGGAATTGAAAATGTTTTAACTTGTACCTTCAACTTCAATAAATATTAAACCACATTGTCTTTTGCTAGGGAGAAGACAGTCCAAGACAAGCTGCAGAATACATGAGCAAAGTAGCAAGGTTTTTGGTAAGACTGGGTAAATATGATGAGGCAGCTGATGCAATTCGACGAGAAATTAATATGCACCAGGAAATCGATCATCAGCCATCGATTGGTAGACTAGCAGTTGCTTTAGTATTAGTTCAATTAGCAAGAGGTGATCAAGTTGCAGCTGAAAAAGCCTTCAAAGAATGGGGAAACTACTGTGACGTCCCAGAGGTAGAATTCAATAAATTTTATCTGATTGAACAATTAGTAGAAATCATAATTTTGATGTGCAATTTCTTTAACAGATACAAACACTACAAACATTACTGGAAGCCTATGATTACGAAGATGCTGATGGTGCTAGAGCAGCATTAAATAGTCCATTCATTAAACATATGGACACTGAATATGCAAAGTTAGCTAGGGGCCTTCCACTACCACAGCAAGAATACACAGTGTCACCTGCAGGAGTGCGACCGAATGCAGCACCTTCTTATGTATCACCTAACGTCAAGTCAACAGTCGAAGCAGATGTTAATAGAGTACGTGTTTGATTACATTTATTTGTGACCTTATAAAATGACATCTTATTAAATTAATTTCAAACCATTATAAAACAAAAACTTTCCTGAGTAGTTTTAAATCACGCAGTATAATGAGAAGAATTTATTCATTTTATGGTCTTTCTAGGAGGTCTTGACATTAGCAGCCTTAACCGGCAAAGCCAATATTTCTGAGAAACCTGCAAAAACAGAAGAGTCACAGCCTGAACCGAACCCTGAAGATATGCAATCTCAATCAGTCCCAGAACAATCTCATTTCAAGGCAAAATCTGAAGAATCCCAGTTAGAGCCACTAAACACTTCACCCTCTGCAGCTGCAACATCAGTACCATCGCGGGAAGAAGAAGATGATGATTACGAAGGTGGTTTGTGTTGATCTCAATCAATAAAATACGTTTGTAGCTGTAGCGTATATAGCTATGGCCAGCCAATGTACTGTTTAACTGTATATTAATAGATTACGTGTTATGTTGAGTCTTGAAACAAATTTTAATGAAAATACGCTTTATTGTAAGCTGATTATTCAAATCTCATTCTGCACATATGAAATGCATAATTATCAATAATTTGGATGCTGAAAGAACACGTTGATTTATGAGATTTTTTAAATAGTTAGCTTCAAAAATATTTTTGTGAATACAATCTATGAAGATGTGAGATTTATTCTTTCATATACATATGCATAAACATGCGAATGTGTGCCAGTGTAAAGAACACACAAAATGAAAATGTTATGATTGTAATGTATATTATGCCTAAAGTCAAATGCATTTATTCTTAAACATAGAGTAATTGTAAGCACTTTTTTATTTCACTCCTTTCCAAATAACTTTAGAAATTATTTTTTATCACTATTGTTACATGACGAGTTTAAAAGTAAAAGACTACTGAATTCGCGAAAACAACACATTGCAGAGGTTATGAAAAAGTTAAATAGTAAACTACTTACAACTTACAACCAATGACTTTCGGAACGAAACCGAAAAAAGAACAGCTGATGAACTAATCTTTCGAGGAAATTCCGATTTCTGCGGTGCCGCGATTTAAATGTGATACTATCTAGTGTGTATTTTGGTGACGAATAAGTATAAGTACGAGAAAAATAATTTTAAAATTCTACTTACCCACTTTTCGACATATCGAACTCGAAGGTCGAAAGAATCGTATTTCATTTATATGCGATTAATGCGATATTAGGGTGATTTGTTGCTAATTCGATAGTAAGAAATATGAAAAAAAAAATTTAAAAAATTTCCACCTGTGTACTTTTTGATTTTGCTTCATTTAAAATATTTGTTGCTCCTTTGAAAATTTTTGTTGTATTTTTATTTCATGTAAAAATAAAAAATGTAAAAATAAATAAAACATGATAAAAATAATAACAACAATTTAAAAAGAAATAAATTTCTACGTACAGAAAAAAATTATGTAGTACAACTTATATATGGTGTTCGCCAACACTATAGTAGTATAACTATAATACATATGGACGGTTAGTCGGTTAATGGTATTCTAGAGTACACTATATGGTATTCGACTCTCATTCGCCATCTGCTGGATCTTCAATGAAACAGCACAAATATTTCACAAAAATTATGGTACACATAAATTTTTATTTTTTATTTTTTATAAATACCTATGCCTACTTACTCCCGTACACCTAATTAAACAGATCAGTTGGCGTCAGAAAAGAGAAACCCGGCCTATTTTACTTTAAAATCCATGTACAATATAATAATTAAGTACTTATATAAGAGTTGTAGACGTATTGATTAGAAATACTTCAATAATTGTTAATAAAATTATTTAGGGACAGCAATGTCACTCAAAGTACTCAAGCTAGTAGTCCAACTGCCCTCTATACATACCTATGTCGCGGTATAGTCACGGCCGTGGCGGTCGTAATCAATTATTGTCGCTGGTTCAAAATTCATTCTGATATATGGCGTATACGTATCTACATGCACGAATATAATATATACAGCTACTGTTACCAGGAAAATTTTTCCTTGACACAATGAGGTTTCTGTCATTGGCATTCACAGTGATCGTTTGGACTCTTCTAACCATGGTAATTTTTTAATCTCGACTTTAATTATTATTTGGTCATTAATTGTAACTCTAATATGATTATTTTCCTGACAATACTAATAATGAGTCTCTTTTTGGGTTCGGTAAGTTTGAATTTTATAATCTCCGGTGACCAATTGAACTCAAATTGATAGGCACTAGTTAATTATAAGATTTTTAAATAAAATCGCGAAATGTATAGACCTAGCTAATAGTATAAGATATTGTTAGTCAAAAACTCATTTTGGAACAAAGAACTTTAAAAATGTTGTTTAGTGATTAGTCTATAAAAACAGAGGCAACACCTCTAAAATTAATTTATTGATTTTTTAAACTCTGGTAGACAAATCAATTTGAATGCAGCAAGGTTTAACGAACGTAGGTTTGTATCGACCTAAGTATATATTCGCGCCCTGAGGATGCCTTCGAAAATAAAAAATTTCGAATCCATCACTACAAAAGAAATAACTAACGACTTGACAATAACGGATCGAGTATTATCTAAAAATGATATGGCAGTATAATGACGGACAATCAATACGCTGGGAGGAAATCAGTTGATAAAAATTCTAAAATATGGCCTTGTTGGTATCTATCAGGTCAATTTCGAAATGAAGTAATTCTGTTTTTATTTAACCGTTAAGTCATTAATATACCTACGGAATAGCCCAGACGATGTATTCGGCAGACCCTTCGATTTTTACTTGAGACAAAGCACAATTAGTTTTATTGTTTCGATGAACAATGTTTTAGGGCTCCACAATGATTTTGGATACAGCGATTCCATTGGTTGCTCGGTAACTGGATTCATCGAAAAATTCCTATTTTTAGCCATACTTTTTTCACTTACGCGAGATTCAAGACATTTTTGATGTTCCTTGTTCAAATTTTATAAAAGGTACTCCTGGTTTTATTAAAAAATCTAACAGTTTTTGTCTCGCAAAGTATGAAAAAACTACGAAAAAAAAAATCTATGATTAATATGCAGTGAAGTACTTATCGTATTGTACTTGAAACGGTTTTTTTAATGAAACCAGCAAAAACTTTTATAAAATATGAGGAATAAACATGTAAAATCGTGGTACAACCTTTTTAAGTATTATTTAAAGTTTTATTCGGAAATTAAAGCGTTTCCATACATTGATCGTGATTTTAAAAAATTAATTGTTCTTTGCCACAACTAAAATCGAAATACCTGTAGGCTATACCATCTGAAGTAATTCTGTTTACGCCTTCATAAAATATTAATTTAAACTCACATGTTTGTATATAAATATTGAAAGCCTCTTCTCCTTGGTGCACGCTTATCTACTTATGAGTGCATGAACTGCCATTCGGTCATTTATTACCAAAAATATTTTTTAGTATTTTTATT
>NW_019379541.1:804039-816156 GCF_000648655.2 Copidosoma floridanum
TTTATGGGAAAAAAAATTTGTATCCACTGACAAAAAAATTTTTTTTTTAATAAAATAAATATTAATTTAAATCAAATAAGTGATTTCTTTATAAGGCAATATTTAATGGATTTAAATATTTATTGTATTCAAATAAATATTTGTTTGGGTTCCAATAAACGTTACTTTAAATTGACAAAATTTTTTCTTCAGTACCCCTTTGCGATTGCAAGAGGCTCTATCTAGAATGCACAAAATGTATTAAAATAGCAAAACTATTAAAATAATCCACCTTAAAAAGAAATTGAGATTATACGACACAGTATCAAATACAAAAATCATGGATGTTTTTTTAAAAATTATCTATTTTATTTTGTACATTTTATTCTACTTTTCGTCTATGAGAATTAAAAAAAAAAATGTTTTTAATCGACTAAGAAGATTTTTAAAAGCACTTACTTTGACTTTTAGGACAAAACATCAAATGCGAAAATTGTAGATCAGTAAAAAATACTTACAACTTTTTTTTTATTCACCATCTCCCTCTTGAATGTCACTCAATTTAAAGATTTTATAAAAACAAAACTACAAAATATTGCACGTACAGAATATTATATGAATAGTACAATTATATTGTTATTTGCACTTGAAATAAACACACATCAGTCGCAACTTTTCATGTACGTGAAATTTTTTTTCCTTTTCCCGTCAATTCAGCGGATTGTTTTCGATCATCAGATACTTTTTTCACTCACTCGTAAGGAGACGCATGCAACACCACATGTATCGAATGAACGTCCCGCGCAACGACTCTATACAGGTTCATAGGAAAATTAATTATTGATGGCAGCCACGACTCCGCAGCTACGTTGTATTCTTTACTAAGACTTATTTATGTGGCATCAAATTATGGAACTAGCTCACACCAGCACACACATTCGACTAAAAGTGGGATTCGCCCTCAAGTGGAGCAGGTCAATGTAACGAGGGTGAGCAAGGCAGCCGTGAATGAAACTTGAAATTAAAGATCGAGGAGTAGAGTGCCTTTTTTATTCCACACGAGTTTGTTAAAAGAAGTTTTCTCCCTTACTCCGTGGTGCTGTTACAATATCTGTTGATATGAGTATGGGGAATCATCATCGCTTTGATAAAATTTTTTTAGTAATAAAATTTGCACAGAAGAAAGTAATTTTACCTGAAGAACGCAATTTTGTATCAAGGCACATACTCGAACTCCCATGGAAAAATTCGTGAGTTATCAAAAAATGTCCTGATAACATTTGAGTAAAAATTTTTCTATGAGCTTTATTATCACGCAAAGAGAGCCAACAAACAACTCTTATTCGTCTTTTACCTTGAAAATCTCACGTGAAATTCAAAGCATCGCATTCCTTTGTTTTGCCTAATAGCACGGAATCGTACAGTTAAGTCGATATTCGTAACCTAGTATGAAGTGTATAGGTATATCTTGGCGATTTGAGACTCGCTGCATTCCCATAGTTGGTTAAATTACAGTGACTTGTACGATGATTTAACTAATAAAATTATTTGTAGCTTCTATTAATTAGAAAAAACAAAATAGCATCAGGCCAGATCATCGTAACAGTACAAACTCAATTTATTTTAAATATTATTCGTACAATTGAGTTCAATTGATTTTTCAAGAACACCGCCAAACAAACCACTTGACCTGGCTGAACCAACCCTACAACTAATAAACAACTTTTAGTCAAGTGATCATCTATCAAGATAGAATAGAAAAAATATATACATACAAAATTCTCACCGCTGTAACAAAGAATTAAAATTTGTTTTAATCATTCTTTTTTATCCTCATTAAAACCTAAAATCCTGAGAACTGACAGTCATCTGTACTTGCACGTAAATCAATCAATCTATACAATTTTTTCTCGACTTGTGCGCGCGGAACCTTTAACGAGCAATTCAGCCCGTAAAATCCAAAGGAACTACAAAACGACGGACAAAAATTCCTTCCGCCCTTACTTATACGTAAAGGGAAACATCCTTGACTCCCGAGTCCCTCCACGCGAGCTTGCCATCACGTGCAGCGAAGTTGCCTTTACAATGCACGCACGCACATGGCACGTATATATAGTACCGACAAGTAGTACCTAACTACCTGCCCGTAAGTTGCTGAACTCGCACACAAAACAAGGTGGATGGTACACAAAGGGTATACATTGTGCATATAAGACTCAGGCATGGATGCGCTCGAGAGAGATCGTTTTCCAAAGTACCAACAAAGTCCTTATCGATTTGGTAAACAACTCGAGTAAACTGTTAGTTTCGTCAGTTAACTAATACCAAACTCCGCGCTTTTCGGTCTGTTTGGCTTATCGCTGTATACAGCGGGTGCGCGTTTAGATAACGTCCATTTGATCAATAGTTTTACGATTTTGTGAATCTATGCGTGTTGTTCGCTCGGTTGTTTGGGTTTAAGCGAATTTACAAAACAAATCGCACCAATCTTGGTAAATATTGTATTATTACAATTACAAGTCCATTGAATCTTACAATTTTTGATAAAAAAAAATCAATTCAGAAAGGCTAAGAAGGTGATGTATGTATAAATTTTTTTGTACAAATATAGCAATCTAACAAATAAAGTTCCAGTGCTCTACGGTCTTTTTTTTACAAGTCACTATTTAATCTTTAGGGATATCTTGGAAAAATTGATACGAGTTGATTCAATGGTTTTTTTAAGTGTATCGTAGAATATATTTTAAAATTTTTTAATAAAAAGGATTGTGTAATGCGACCAACCAATACAATTTCGAGGGATATTGATATGATTTTGGCGAGTGATACATACATCCATACATACATATACATTACGAGAGCTCTTTGGCTTTGGCTTGATTTGTTGCCATAAATAAATTAATACTAACTGTTGGCGATCTATACGTTATACAAATTATTTGACGATTTTATCATCTGTGCTTAATTTGCACCGATTTTTAAATCATTAACTCCTTCAGATTTTATAAATTAATGACAAATGACGTACCACTTTATTATTATTATTGTTATTATTGTTTTTGTTGTTGTTTTTGTTGTTCTGATGTTGTTGTTGTTGTTATCATTATTATTATTGTTATTATTTTTTTTTAACCATAATTATAAATTCTATCAGGTTAATCACCTATTGAATAGATATGAGCTTTTTTTAATTCAAAAAATTGTTTTGGGAAAATAAAAATAAATGCAAAGAAATATAAATTTAACTTTGAATAGTTGCATACCAAAGTTGTCCGCTAGATGTCATCGACCATTTAGCAGTACCCCGAACTACAATTTTAGAATTCAGCCCATATACCCTATCTTGCGACACGGTTCTCTGAATGATTATACTTTTCGTTTAAAAATAATAAACTTTGTGAACTTATTGTATTATTTGAATGAACTCACTTGCACCCAGTGCAACAAAATAATAAAATTCAAAAACATCACAGCTTCATTGTAAATCGTTATGACAAAGTAAATGATTATACAAAGAATTTAATTACTATAGGTTGACGAAGAAAAATGTGTTAATATTATTTGTTTAAGCCACATTATCAACTTAATAAATCCAAAGTTAAGGTTAATTAATTTCTATCGTCACGAAAAATAGTGACACAATTATAAATATATTTTAAAGTCGGTTACGGAAAAAACGCATTAACTACGTTAATTGAGCCGTCACAAATGTAAACATCATCCTGGAAGGGATGGTTGAATATAGCATTTTATCGATCTAGGAAATTCGATATTTTCCATACCATATTATTGCTTCTGCTGACCATACGATTAAATTTCACAACAATGCGATGTCGATAAAAATCTGTGTAAAATAGTTGTACTGTACGCTCTAAAAAACTAGAAAATAATAATTACTCTCAGCGAATTGTATGATTTCTACTTCGATACAGTTTTCTAAAAGTTTTCTATTTTGAAACAACTCATGTCAGAAAGCCTCTCTAGCCAGTAAGGAAAAATTTACATATTTATTGGAACAACTACATATTTACCGATAAACAAGGCCCTGAATATTTAAAAAATCGTTACATCATCATCTAAGACATGTAAACAAATTAACCTTTTGGATTAGCACTCACTCCATTATAAAGCGAACTTAAATAAAAGCCCACTTCCGCTCCCAAATGACGATACTTACCAACAAATTTTCTCACGTGATAAATCAACAATAGTATGCTGCAATCATTGAGGCAGTCAAGGTCGTCTCTAACAATAACTCCAATCGCTACATACATTAAATACAGGTATACAGAGATTGAAATAAAAAAATTTTAAAAAATCACCCATAAAGTGAGACCATTGACGCCCGTACACACGCGCTTGTGGGTGGTATACAGTTGCACGCGTCTAAAAATACTTATTGCGCCGGTTGGGTTATTGAGCCGTGACCGTCACAGAGCAGTAGCAGCATTACAGAGCACATAGATTTATACTCGCTCGTGCCTGGCCCACTTTTGACGCTTTTCTCGACCGATGGCTGATACGCACGTGTACTCATGTACACACAGTATCTTATTTGCCCGGTTTTAGAGCTTAACGAGAAAAAAAAAATTCTTTAGATTTGAAAAAAATAAAATCGTTGACAATAGTATCATGGTAAGCTATACTGATTTGACCTTGTGCATGAACTATAATAGACTATACATTTGAACTGAAATATTTTTTTAGAAGATTGGATGTATAATTTTTCAATTTTTTGAAAACTTGTGATATGCATTCAGTAATATGAAGAAAATACGTCGTAAAAAAATTTTAGAAATTACCTTTTAATGTTTGAAATTATTTATTGTCAGTTGATACAATAAATCGAGTGGAATTGTATAAATAAAAAGAAAATGAAAGAAAAAAAATTTGTGACAGTATTTTTTTTTCGGATAACTTTGAAAATTTTAACGTTTTAATAATCCTACGCAATAACGGGATACCAAATCATACAATACAGTGAGAAAAAATTGTTTTCAGGTATACAGGGCACTGTCCGACCCTCAAGTTTCGAGTTGGCAAGCGATATGGAGCGTGCACCGAAGAAATCATGAAAGTAAATCAATACACTGAAATTTTATTACTGAAATTATGTTACGTGCATTGTGTCATATGATACAAATATCGTGTGTCTGTTATTTTTCAAACTTAATTTTTTTTTTATTCATCCAAGTACTCTCTGAAGTATGTTTATTGTAGCCTAAAATGAAAATTATTATCATAAAACTCCAACGAAAATAAATCCACACTTGCTGCCAAATGCAACTCAAAAAATAATTTTTTTGATCGTTCTAATAATTTTGTAATTCACTTGAAAATCATTTACTTTCATTAAGTAAATTTTGAACAATTTAAATATTGCTTTTAGGCTTTTTCAGGCAAAAAACAATTTTCTAATAATTTTAAAATTTGAAAAAAATTTTTTTTTAATACCAAAAACTTTTAGAGTACGTCCTATTACGACAGTTTGTTAGAGAAGCCTGTAGGGGCCACATCACCTGGGCTCTGCTCTATATCTAAATCTCTCTCATTCTGGATATGTAGCTTTTAGCTGCCCGCTGTATATTTATAGTGGTGTGGTAGACAACTAGGCAATAGAGACCATACTGGTGGGGAGAACCAAAGTGCAGTTAGCGTATAAAGGAGAGTCAGTAATTTTTCGGCACTTGACAGCCCTACGCAAGAAGTTTCACTTCAAAATTAAAATTTGGAAAATAACGTACACCCTAACAAACAAAAGCAAAAAAAAACAAAAAAAAAAAAAAAAAAGTATTCAGAGTCGTAAATTCCATTGTGTACACAGGAGCTGATTGACAAAAATATACTCAAAACAGCACCATATCAATTCCGAGCAGCATCAACTAAAGAAAATTTAGTCCACATTCAGCGAGAGAAAGACATCAGGAGGAATCGGAAAAAAGATTCGTACACATTCAAGACTCCACCGTACATTTTGGGATATACAGGTAAAACTTGGTGTACTTTCCAAGCAAATAACGCGTCTACGTACTGCAAGGATACTGTTGAGTAATTTAAAAAGTAATAAATTATACTCTTGTACACACAATTAATTAAAAAAAAAAACCTTTCCAGGCTACATACCAGGCTACAGCAGCAGGTACGGCCTGACCTTCATGAAGGCGGTTGACGAAGGCACCACCGAATGGCGCGAGGCGCAGAGCAAGCTACGCTCACGCCGGGACGCGATGCGGGCGCACGTAGAGCGCACGAATCCGCGAAACCTCCTGTCCCGGGTGCGTGCCGACAACGTCGACGTGGAGATCGACCACGGGCATGGTGGAAAGCGACAATATTTCGGTGAGTATGAGGTTGATATATATATACATATGTACATTGCGCAAACTTGGGTGGAATTCGTAATTATTTCATTTAATCAATGTTTATTGAATGATTATAATCCACGAGGAATCAAAAGACCTTATCTCGGGTTGCCCTCGAAATTTCCTGAGGAATCTAACGACTAAAAACTGACTAAGTATGCCAAAGATTTAAATTGATTCTATTTTCTGTTTATTAGATTCACCAAGGGCATACGCTTATTTATTTTCATCCAAAAATTAAAAAGCTTTATCGAAAAGTATAAAGAATTTTATTGAATTCAGCCCATATACCCTATCTTGCGACACGGTTCTCTGAATGATTATACTTTTCGTTTAAAAATAATAAACTTTGTGAACTTATTGTATTATATTTATTGTATTCAAATAAATATTTGTTTGGGTTCCAATAAACGTTACTTTAAATTGACAAAATTTTTTCTTCAGTACCCCTTTGCGATTGCAAGAGGCTCTATCTAGAATGCACAAAATGTATTAAAATAGCAAAACTATTAAAATAATCCACCTTAAAAAGAAATTGAGATTATACGACACAGTATCAAATACAAAAATCATGGATGTTTTTTTAAAAATTATCTATTTTATTTTGTACATTTTATTCTACTTTTCGTCTATGAGAATTAAAAAAAAAAATGTTTTTAATCGACTAAGAAGATTTTTAAAAGCACTTACTTTGACTTTTAGGACAAAACATCAAATGCGAAAATTGTAGATCAGTAAAAAATACTTACAACTTTTTTTTTATTCANTTTTTTTAACAGAGTCCATTTTTATAAACGATTTCTGAATGATATCAATTTATCACTAGTATTAACATTATCTATACGTATACCTGTCATAGTCGTGAGTAACACTCATATTTAATCAAACACTCGGATATGAGTTAAAATTTAATTCATAACAATCTAATTTGCAATTATGTCTACGTATACTTAACTTTATTGTGAACAGCACCCGCAAGTGTTTGGGGTTCCCGCTCACCCAACTTTTTTTCCAGATTTAAAGCAAGAAAAATAAATATACGTAAAAACTATTAAGACTCAACAAGGGAAATACACAGAATTATTGTTTTTATTTTTTGTATAGTATATAACATTACAAGTGTAAACAATAATTTTTTATTATTTTTTATTAAATTACAGAAGGAATAAAAAAACGCCACTCGCTAAAAAAGAGATCAAACAAAGTGCATGATTCTAATGATACAATGTAGCGAAAACTGAAATAAAAATTATCCTTTTGAAGTAAAAAAAAAAAATAATAATAATAATAATACATTAGGTAATAACATAATATTTTATTATTTTGCACGTATAAATGTCTACAAAAGGGTATGCGTCAGGTAAATGTAGCACACTCACGAGCAACATTACGAAAAATTCAATGTTAAATAATTGATTAACTTAAATATTATTCATGATAGTATAAAGGTTTCTAAAATATAAACTCTTGGCAAAGAAAACAAGCATTTATGAAGCGTTGGTATACAAAAGTAGTTAATTGTGAGAACAACCTTTTGGACACGAAAGACATTGTTCTCGATGTGATATGGTATTCAAGGTGTGGTCGGATTATTGATCAACGCGCGCAAAACACCAATCAAATTCTGAGGTTGAGACATTAAGGACGCGAAATTCGGAGCATCCATCATACTTTCCGTGTGTGCTGTCATGTACTTTATCGCCTGTACCTTCAAATAAGTGGCGTTGATGTTGCTGGCAAGATTGAACATGTCCATCACATTGTCCAAATTCAGAGTTTTACACAGCGCCCTTTCACAAATATCCTCCAACTGCTTGATCCCGAACCTCTTTGCAAGGGGCAACAAGTCCTTGGCTGTTTTCTCGATTTTTTCCACTTTGCCGGTGTACACGAAGCGCAACATGTCCTTGAACGATTTGGGCTCGACATCGTCGAACTCCATGACAGCTTTTTTCCCAAATTCTTGCAATTTTATGAACTCCGACATTAAGACTGGACTCATCGTTGCCAATATCGCCTTGTGCGCTTTGATCTCGGTGAGTCTAATTTTGAAGGTCACATCGCTAAAAATCGGGTTGTCCAGTAAATTTTCAAAATTGTCCGTGTGATCGTGGTCTGGTGTCCCCAAACCGGCCGAGTCACAGCTTCCCGAAGTGTAATTCGTGTAACCGGTGTGCATAGCGAGTTTGGCTATGATGGTCAGTTGGTCATTTTTAGTGAAATTTTTCAGAGAACTCACATCTATAAACTCGTCGTATCCAAAACTACTGCTGGGACTAACTCGAGTAGCCGTAGCCTTGTCCTTTGGAAAGTAAAAGCCGTAAGTGCTGTTCACCAAACCAAATTCGTACGTGATTGGGATGGCCCTGTACGCGGCGGGTAACAAGTATAGGTGCAACTTTGTGTATTTCCCGTAGGTCACACTCGGGTAAAACCTCAAACGCCATTGGTACTCGTCGTCTATTGTGAAAATCGGCGATTCCAGATACTCGTTCACCAGCTTGTTGTTGACGCTAAAGTTCATTATGGTCCACGCGTAAGTTATTTTCTTCGCGTTGACTTTGGTGACGCTCCACTTGTCGACGCTCTGCAACGGAAAAGTCTCGGGAACAGTGGTAATCGTTGCTGGGTCCATTGACTCCGAGTGCAGCGGAAAGGTACACAAAACTACAAAAGTCACGATGATCCATCGATAATTGACACTTGACTTCGTATTGGACATCTTCGTCGCACTATTTCTAATGAATTTATATTTACTATTGAAATACGAGAATATTCAATTCAAAATTTTTACGCGAACCACCAGAGACGATCGAACACTGATGGCTACTTACAAACGGTCCACTGCTTTAGGGAGGCTGTGGCAGTACTATATTCAGTACGTACACAAAAGCCTTATCTGCATTGTCATGTATATATTGCAACTTATCTGGGTTGGGATAACGTTACCCGAGTTCACGTTAAAAGGTTCTTGTCAACAAGTTTCCGACTGTAAGAAAATGACTCTTAAAAACGTGGTTTTCTATTCATAGAATATGCTACAGTTTTTACTTTTATAAGTACAAACTATTTTGATCATATTTCAAGTATTGCCAACCTATCAATCCATTTTTTTTTTATCAACTCTGTCGTAGTCTTGCGTTTGAATTCACGATCTTTATAATTTATGCTCCATGTGTTACTGAATCAATGTTGTCGTTCTGCTCAGTTGCACCGTACGTAGGTATCACTGATTAATTTCATCACTTGAGTCCGTAAGAAATAATAATTTATTTCTACAAGCATACGATAACCTTAAAACTTCACCACTTTTTTTTATTTATAAATTATTTTTGATAGTATTTTAGTGTTATTTTTTATTTATTTTATTTTTTTTTTTAATTATTAACGCAAAGGCCTTAAATACGTATCAATTGCTTGACCTTTATTGATAATCGATTGCAAATATCGAAATAGTTGTCATAAATTCACCATAAAATGGACAAAAATGTGTAAAATAATTATGCATAATAACTATAAAAACCGTTGCGTATACTCCTATAAATTTCTAAATCGTATTCGAAATAAAATCAACAACATACTTGAAAAAAAAAATAACACGAACCTTTTAACGTTATCCAATATTCTATAATATATCCTTAGATTCGAAGGTATGTGCATTGACTTGATGATGATACCTAATTATAATCTGAAAAGTATGAAAATCACAACTGACGTCTGTGACGAGGTTTTTAAAAACAAAACTTAAAATTGATAACGAATTAATGACCGTGTACTTTACCTCCACACCTCTTAAATCGTTTGGTCATAAGACATAAGATTGGCTTATATGGAATCGAAGGTCTACCATTATTCTTGCATTCTTAAATGAATAGCTGATTTTTACTAAGTTAAACATTATTTTGATGATAAATTTTTCTGAAATAAGGAATATTTTTATTTGTTTTGAGAGAATTTATTGAAATAAAATATTTTTACGAGCGCAAAAAAAAAAGTTTGATATTAAATATCTGGATAACAAAGGTACTTTTACACAATATATTTGTAAAGAAATACATTTTACAATACTTGTACCAATTTTTTGATCTTCGAAAAACGATTTTTTGCAATTAATACGGTGAAAAAATTGTCATTTAAAATCTTAAAATAATTTACTCGTAAAAAGGCAGCACGATTTACAACTTTTTCCATCTCACAGCACGCAGTTTTAATAAAATCCAACTAATGTATAGCACATAACTGCAATTTTCACCACCCAACGAGAATATATATATATACATAGTACTTGCATGAAAAGCGAATCGACGCACACAAACAGCTCACCCCCAAAAACTTGAGGCATACCCTTGTTTGCCATAAATCTTTAAAATTAAACACCACCTTGAATAAACATTGTGCTTATATTTTTGCAAAAGACAACCAAGTATCGGCGGAAAGTCCGCCAATCGTGGGCTACACCGGACACATTCCAGGAGCAAAGGGGGAAATAGCCCTGTCCAAGCGATACGGCCTGGCTGCGAAAAAGGGCCTGGAACTGTTCGAAAAAGAGCAAAGGTCGAGACTGCTGAGCCCAACCAAAGACGCGGATGCAATAGACAGGGTGCTCGAAGTCGCCAACGTCGACGACACTGGCCACCTGAAGCCGTAATCTACCGATGTGGGCAGCTAAGGGATTTTTTTCCCGAATTTTTTTGTTACTTGAAACGTGTCGTAAGTACTTCGTACAGTTCAACTCTGATTTCCTTACCTTCTGGTTTCGATACTTACACGTATGAGCTTAAAACTATTAGGTGACATTGAAGTTACGGTACTTGTAGCATGAGAGAGACATTTCCTTGTAGATATTTATTCTTTGGGCAGCAGCTATTAATTGGTCAAAAGGGTCTTTGGTATAAGTACTTATTTAGCTGCACTGAGTTTCCACTGCGATATTGGAATGAGATCGTGGTATATCTGAAAATCATGATCCTGTAGGGATTTTTTTTTTTCCTTTCACGTCGGTTGTCTTTGTATAGACGGGGCCGGAAAATGAGGTTGGAAAAACCATATATTAGTTGAATCTTGAAAAAAAGTATACAAGGATATAGTTACTTAGTCAATTCAACCATCTCTTACGGAACATCCAATCTATGACAAAAATAAATTTAGTGTGCCTTGTTATCGCCTTTAAAATATTATTTGGTCGAATAAAAAATAATTTCGCTATGTTGCCTGATTATAAAAAAGAAAAACCTGAGATACATATCACATTAATTTCTTTTTCATTTTATTGAAAATTACGGAAAATCTTAATTCATAAATGTTGCTATGGACAAATATATTGATAGAGTGACGAATATTTTGAAAACATTTGTTTAAAAGATTTTTTAGGTAAAAGCTTTCACTTCAACATATTGGATTTATTTAAACCGCCATTTAAAAGTTAAATAAAATTTTCCAATTATTGAATAGTAATAAATAAATTAAGAAGAAACTTATTGTGAAAAATGAAAACATTATTTTAACGCAAGATCAAAAACTAGATTGCGTATCTTGGCGTGAGTCTGAATTTCTAAAATATCAATTTTGTAAAAAAACCTATTCATTTGTACTGAAATTAATTTTTCAAAAACAAGATTAAGATTTCTCGACGAAGAATCAAGAGCAAAACGAGATCAAGATCACTCGGGCAAGAGCAATATAAAACTAAGACAATATTTAAATTCTTGCTGTTTTTTATGAAAAAAAAAAAAAAAAAAAAAAAAAAAAAAAAAAAAAAAAAAAAAAAAAAAAAAAA
>NW_019379541.1:816291-829869 GCF_000648655.2 Copidosoma floridanum
TATTCACATAGACATTTTTTGCTTATTTCATTGTGAACGTTCATATTGAAAAGGGGGTTCCACTGTTCCGCTAAACTCAAATTGAGTGAACAGACTGAACAGACCTATACTGTGTTCTCTGTCAGTCAACATAGTTGCGACCATAGGCTTTGTTGCCTGATGCAAAATTTCCATTTCTACACTTTTTTTCCAGATTTCAGGTTTAAGTGTATTAAGACCGTATGATAATGACATTAGTCGAGTAAGTACCTTAATTTTTTCAATAAGAAAAACTGATGATATTTTGTGATCCAATACATTGGTAAATGGATGAAAATGAAAAGTCTTGTGTATGTACATATATTAAAAATTGTATTATATTGATAATCAAAACAAAAAAATATGCAACTACATGTGTAATACTATTCGTTTACAATATAATTAACAAAAATTCTATTAAATGCAAAACTTTCAGAAAATTTCAGAAAGAAAGTAGAAAACAAGTTTAATTTCCAATAATTCAATGATCAGGTCTCGGAGTGATTTTTGTCGTAAAACAACTTCGATTGACTGAAGAATTGGATGTTTTCACTGATTTCACTTTTTGTAAGAAAAATGAAATTCAGTTTTATCATTTTAAGATTTAAGAGAGAAAAAATTTATTTTGTTAATGCGTGAATAGAAGTAAATCATTTACATAAGAGTAGGAAATATAACTTACAGTGTAATTGTAAAAAAAACTATTATAAGTAATACATTTTTGGTTCTCGTGGAATAAAGCTTTACTAAATAATGATGTAAATAAACGATATTATGATTAGCTGAATTCCTGACTCCTGTACGTGTGATTTTAATAAAGTTTTATGAAAAGTAATCAATGTGTATTGAGAAAAATTATTAAGTATCTACATTCCTCACGAACCATTACAATATAATTTTCGTCTGCATTTAAAAACTTGCTCATCATATTCTATGTAGTTGAAAATTTTATATTTGATTTACTGGCAGGTATTTATTATTAACTTTTAACTTTTTATGAATATTTAGTATTTTATTAATTTCCAGTTGCATTTGTGTTAAAACCATTTAGTAAATNAAACTGATTCTTATTTCTCTATTTAAGTATTGTATAATTTGGTATAATATAATTTAGACTACAGTTAAACAAATATTATGATGCATACTTAGGAACAAAATTCAAATCATTGAGATTAGTCAAAGTGATATTCAGGAAATAGCTCTTGGCAATGATTTCCTTCACAATATCTAACGTTAACAATTTTTATTATTACTCAAGACCACTATGCATCAGTTATCAAAGTGACTTTCGTATTATTTTTTTTTTTCTAATCAAAAATGATTCTCACACTTCTTTTTACTGTTATAAAGTTAGCATACACAAGAAGTGGAACAATTATAATTCATAATTTAAAAAACGAAATATTTGATATCCACTCAGCGGACTTAATATAACAAGAAGAATCATATAAAGCAGCAAAGAAAAAAAATTGTATTTTTTACTTGTGAGGTGTAAACAATGTGATGTAAATTTTACCAGCAGTAAAAAATAAAACACTACATAAAATTATTGGGGAAAAAATTTATTTTATTCAATTTTGATACGCAATTGAAAATAAAATGAAAATTACAATAAATATAAAAGTATAAAAATAGATAATACCTATCAATTAATAATTTAGAATTATCTAACGGTACATCCACACTAGTCTACCTTGAAACTACTGAATATAAACATAAACAAAAATATAGTTACATTGAATTATTAAGAAAGACTTTAATGCTGCAGGTGTTACACACTTCTAAAAATCTGTGAATGTAAATAATTACTGAATAGTTTAAGATTATCCATGTAAAGCCTTTGTTTAGTCGAAACGACTAAAATTCGTAGACCGCCTCGTGAGCGATGGAGGATCAACCTCGCAGCACGCCGAAAGTGGCAGCACACCGAGTTTGCACAAATATTCCATCACATATTCCGAACTATCTATGCAGAGCGGTCTACAGTTGTCAACTGCGATCTCGAGTATCTGGCATAGTTGGGTATTATATTCGTCCTATTGGTTTCTACATCTTTTTCTTATCATCATCACGCACACGGGTATCTGGGAGTCACCTTTTTGGAGTTAATTTCTCTCACGCTTTTCTTCACTTCGTAATCATCATCGTCATCTGCATCATCTTCGAGAAGCTCGGCGTGCTGCGAGTAAAGCACGGCGAAAATCCGCTTCACGGACCGTGCGACGTTTGTCGATTCGTCAGTTTTTTTTGAGATACGTGCGGACACGCACGTATACGTTTTTTACACATAATACACAAGCACACACTCTTCATTACAGGAAATTTATCTCAAAATTTATTGTTCAACCTCACTCGTTTGTATTTTCATTAATTTTTCTTCTCTTGGGTTTTTCTCTTCGGAGTTTTTCCCTTGAGCCACGAAATATATCTTCGTTCGTGGCTCGTAATCAGTGCATTTTAAATTTATTTTACCCAGTTCATTCCTATCCTCCCTTCAGATAAATTCAGCAAAAATTGTTTTTTTTAGGTGGGTTTTAATTAGTTACTTGTCAATTGAGTAGTTTTTTTGTGCCGCGATCCCTCGTAAATTTATAAATAACAAATTAGTTGACTTCGTCAAAATAGACGCAGCCAACAGGGCAGCAACACTCTTGCTACAATTCAGCCTTGATAAAATTGATGTGAGCCCATTTTGCGAAAAAAAATTGTGACAATTTTATCAGAGGGCTTAAGTATAATAGTATGACTTCACTCAGAAATGATGTAATTGTTTTTAGTGTGTGCATACATTTTAGAAAAAATTAATTATAATGATCATTTATGTGATTTGTTATTACAAAAATGTATTTCCAGATACCAGAACTTTTTTAACGTGATAAAAAAGAAATTGCATACAAATATATCCTTCACTGCTCCAACAAAATTGAATTTGCAAAAAAAAAATTATATACACTTAATTTGGATTAATTTAGAAGAGAGACAAGTAGAAAATATACAACTTTAATGCGATAGTGAAATTTAAGAATATTCACAGTAATAGGATACACACTTAATTTCGTCTACGTTTTGGTAATCTGCTAGTCCTCTCTATTTCCATTTCTACACTTTTTTTCCAGATTTCAGGTTTAAGTGTATTAAGACCGTATGATAATGACATTAGTCGAGTAAGTACCAACAGCGAATGTAAATTATCAGCCGAAAATTTACCATCTGCTTGCCTCAATCTTACAAAATCTTCTTGAATTATCTGAAAAATTAACAGCATCCCATTGTAAAATAAATAAATTTATTTACGTTTGATTAAACGATTCTTATCACCTACACTCAAAGTTTCCTCTGAAAATGAAAAAACTGCATTTTTAAGTGCATTCACGTATGCCCTGAGATTATTGATCCTAGTTCCATTTTTCATGTACTGTTTGGCTGCTTCAAGTACTTGTGGATAAATTTTCACTGTTCCTGGATCTGGTTTTAAAACGACTTGAAACTCGCACTAAAATAAAATTATTCAACAATAAGATCTGGTCTAGCAGTACCGTTGAAAGTAGGAAAAAAAAACAAGTTTACCGGAATAAAAGATTTTGTTGTTGATAAGATTAATATCGGTATATCTGTTTCGTAGTCTATGGTGTAAAATTTAAAATCATACGATAACTTCTGAAACTGAATCAAATCAGATATACTTTTATAGTTCAAAGTTCCACTAGTGGTCAGTTGGCCAGTGACTAATTTAGTTTCATCAAGAATTAAATGTGTATTATTACTTAATTGCAGCACTCCACTTGTCAATCTGTCACATTCATAATCTTTCCTGAAAAAATAGTTCATAATTATTGATAGATCCAGACTGAAATTAATAGCCTTTGGAATTTATCAAACTGATTCTTATTTCTCTATTTAAGTATTGTATAATTTGGTATAATATAATTTAGACTACAGTTAAACAAATATTATGATGCATACTTAGGAACAAAATTCAAATCATTGAGATTAGTCAAAGTGATATTCAGGAAATAGCTCTTGGCAATGATTTCCTTCACAATATCATAGAAGTCTTTAGTGAAAGTTTCACACTCGACAGGGAAATTCGTTATATTCAAAGCAAAAGCTCCTAGTGACAAACAGTCTTTTCTGACATAACTGCAACAATAAAAGAGATGTGATGAATAAAATTTTAATACTAAAAATACTAAACTTATAAGTTCTCCATGTACATACACTGACGAAATGAGATGGCAAATTAAATAATCGGCTGCAATTTCATCTCCAAAAAGCAACTGAGTCAACACCACTCGCAAATCCCCTCTTACACTTTCTGCTGTGGCAAGTACTTCAGCAGCATCAGGAAATCGATTATTCAACTCTTTGGTTACTTTGACTGCATGCAGTCGTGGAACCAGCGATGCTGGTGGATGATGCGTTTGCATTTCCATACTATTGTCTATTTCATCTGAGCTATAGTTGTAACTCGCGGTCAAATCGAGAGATACAAATCCAATGATGTCGACAATTTGATTCAGTTTAAAAGGAGATTCTTTGTATACCTGTAGGAATTATTAAGCAAATAAATTTTTCTGAAGTATACAAATTAATCCATTGCTTATCAACTACTTACTTTAACCAAGCATGATTTCCCATTTTCGTTAGGAATTGGAAAGTTCAAAAGATGATCCCTAGAAACTATCAAGGAGCTAGTTGAATTACCATTCGGCTGTGATGGACCGGCTTCACGATCGTTGGTATCAACTTTTTCCTTTTTTTTGGCCGGTTCCGAACAATCCATCGGCTCATCAGTTTCATCCAGAGATCTTTTGTTACTTAGACAGGTAGCTTGACTTTCATGAGTTACATCGTGTTCAAGTACTGTTGAGCACTCTTCCTTGGCCCAATCATTCAACCCTGGAGTAGAAATGACGAACCAAGTTTGCCTTTCTGAAGTTTCATTGTTGCTTGAATCTGATAAGATTTCTTCATGTTTCTAAAACATATCAAAAAATTAGATCTCCCTGAAGTACAATCGAGATTCAACAAATTAAGTGGCATTAAAAAATTTGTTGGTGGCACCATACATGGAATAAACTGAGCTTCAAGTATCCCACACCTGTAGCTACCATTTTATTTTTCTATAGGTCTTGCACTATCCTGAACGTTGAACTGATCAACGGGGACGTTAATTTGTGCTCCTCAAAGACCATTCTCAGTACAATAATATTTTCTAACTCGTATTATAGACATTGAGGGCAGCCATATCTACGTAAGTATGAGCAATGGTGATTTTTTTTATCACAATGCTGTGAACTCAAATAGTCACTGTATTGGATTTGGCAATATTTTTTAGTGACAGTTGTAGCAATATAAAATTAGTTTATAGTCAAAAATTCAATAAAGTTAAAAAAAACGCCAATTGATTCTCAATTGAAGGAACATTAATAACACAATCTGCCCTCAATGTACTAAGCATTCAGATACATAAAATTTGCTTTTTTTATGATTTTACTAGGTACCTGACAAGAAGCACCGTCCTTGTACATGCCACATCTGGTGCTAACCTCGCCTGTCGCTTTGTCTACAACCTGATAGCTTTTGAAGAAAAGTTCTGGGTTGTGCATGTCCTGGAGCATGCCTTGAAAGCGAACAAGCTGCCCATGTTTGAAGTGCTCAAGTAAATTACTGTTGAGCAAAGGAATTTCTTTCAGTGCATCAGGATGGTCTAGAATTTTGAGACATTCAACCTCATTGGCCACAAAATAATCAACGGTCCAGTCTTTGGGCTTGTACACTAAGAAATGGAAGATTTTGTTAAAACTGTAATAACTGCTATTATAATTTTGCAAGCTAATAAAAAATAAATATAGAGTATCGATTGACTTACTCATTTTGTCTGTAATTACTTGCGAATCACTTGTACAGAATCTTTTGAGATACTGATACACCACTGATATTAAAAGTGTAGAAACGGGTAATTCTTGTAATGTCTAGGGGATGAGCGCAGGGGTATATTACCATGTATATTTAATTGATAATAAATAAAAAAAGGGCAGTTTTATTCCATCACTTAAGATTAAGTTGACAGAAGATACAGGTTTGAGGTTCTCGGTAAACTACCTACCCCAGAAATCAATACGCATTCCCTATACGATCGCGTTTGAAATTGCTTAGTACAATGCAAACTTTTGCAATGCCAACAGTATTGTGTAATGTAAAGGCCACTGTAAACTGTATTCTGTTTCTGCATACAGCCTCTAAACTCTGATTATATCATTCTGGTACAGAGAGCACGGTGTAAGGGAGCTATTCACATACTTAGACATTTTTTGCTTATTTCATTGTGAACGTTCATATTGAAAAGGGGGTTCCACTGTCCCGCTAAACTCAAATTGAGTGAACAGACTGAACAGACCTATACTGTGTTCTCTGTCAGTCAACATAGTTGCGACCATAGGCTTTGTTGCCTGATGGAAAAAGAGGTATAAGTCTGTTCAGTCTGTTCACTCACTTTGAGTTTAGCGGGACAGTGGAACCCCCTTTTCAATATGAACGTTCACAATGAAATGAGCAAAAAAGCAAATTCAATTAATAAAAAAAGCGGCCAGTAAGCGCCCCGGGTTGTGTGGTGATTGGCACTTGCGTTATTGTTTATTGTATTTTATTAATCATTAAAGCTTGTGATACTGCTTTAAGGCGCGTTGGGTTATTGGGTTAAATAGCTTAGGATTAATTTATCAAGTTATGGTGTATGAAATGTTGTCGAGTTATCTGGGGTTTTGCGTCTTGCTCCATATAGCCAATTTGAATTTCCCGCAAGTTCGGCAGTCACTTTTGAGAGCGCTGGTTCGGAGCGCTTGTTTTTTCTCTATATAGTCAATGTATTGAAGTTATTACTCTGACTATGGAAAAAAGGAGCGCTCTGCTGCTCCAAGCTAAATTCCAAACAAATCTTACGTGTATAATAATTATAGCAATCACTTTGAAGTACTTAGCTCCAAATTTTTATTTTCTATCTATGACTTATATTGCGGCTGGTTTATAATCGATTACATGGCTCTACTGCATGTAAGTAATAATTATTTGTATCAGCGCCATCTAGCGGTCTTCATTTTTTCGCCAAAAGTGGCCTCTACAATTCTGAAATAGAGCATTACATAATTACATTAGGGCGATTAGGGCTTAGAGCCATTTAAACATGCGCATGGGCCTACCTTATTTTTTATCAGGTATGTTCGGGGACCGAGATGTCCGAGATCCACACCACAACATCACAGATGACAGAGACTCCAGCCAATCAGGACCCTCAGTGGATCAGCTGATTTTCAACGTGGGTCGCCCACGTTCACCCAAAGAACGCTTGTTTTTTGGTTAAGTTCGGGCGAGCGCAGGCGAGCGCGGGTTGACGGCGTGCGCCCAATCTCGGTCCCCGAACATACCTATTGTAGCATGCAAAAAATATCGAATTTTGTTGACATGCCGAACCTAAGTACTCAACCTACCGACAGCCGACAGTTTCAGTTAGTGTACAGGTTGACGCTAGCGCCACCCGACCATGCGGCGTTACCACGACCTACGTAACTTAACTGCTGGCAGTGGCAGCATTTGCGGAATACAGCCTCGTTCTTGTATACAATTCTCTTCTTGTATTTCTCGTAATCTCTGATCGTCTCTCGTTCCTCCGTTGTTCATGAGTGTAGTCGCAGGTGTAGTGTGTGTGTGGGACGTACATATTGAATGCATCATTCGGTTCCTCGGCTGTCGGTTCAGTTAAGTAAGTTTAGTAAGTTTAGTTTCAGTACACCTACCGACCTACCGTCTGAGTCTAATATTGTGAGAGTGAGAAGAGTGAAAAAGATTCGCGTGTCAGGTCGGTGGCGTCGGTACAACTGACTAAATCATCACCCGATCGGACTTTAGATATTCAGATAGTCCGTGTGTGAGACACGACTGTGTGCAATATAGTGCTCATACATACAGTACAAGGTACAAGTGGTGTCCGAAACTGTCGTCGACGTCATCTTCTGGAAAGAAGACGCCTCAGTCGTAGAGACACAGAGAGCTCGGCTCGCCCGCCTTGTTACACAGGCACTACTACAGCCCCCTAACCTCCTATTATTCTCGATAAAATATTATACTTACGTAGCCGAGACAGAGAAAGAGCGTCAGCGAGACGGGAGACACGGCAACAAGAAGAAAGAATAAAGGCAACGTGCAGCCGCTGGACTAACCGTCAGGATGGCAAACAAGTCGGAGCAGGTGCTGATCATCGACCCGCAGAACGAGCTGTGCTTTCGCGGTGAGTGTCTCCTTCCCCCCCCCCCCCAGTGCTGGGAGAGCACGTTTTACGCATCGGTCCTCATCAGGCACGCGCGCCTCTCGGGGATGAGCACCCATGACGTTAATAAGCGCGACCCTCAGCAAATCCTCGCCCGGGCGAGGTTGAGGTGCAGCTCCGAGAATTATTAACGCCCGAGGACACGGTTCATGGTGCTGATTGTCTCGAGGGCACTCCTCCCTCGCCTCTTCCCCCTTCTGCACCTGTAACCGACGTTATTTTTTAAAAACTCGAGTCGACCCGCTGGGTTCTTTTTTTTTTTCCTCTCAGTTCAAGAGCTTTGGTACACTAGCAGAAATATGCCTTTCGAGCATATTGATTTATAGGCACTTGAGTCGCGATAGAATGAACTTATTTTTAAACTCGATGATCTGCTGCTCCGGATTGAGGAAAAAAAAAAAAATGGCAATGCCTACCTATCGCCCGTGAATTTACGTATGATGCGTGAATCATGAGGAACACGCGTTTTCTTCCTCTATGCGTGTACGAGAACTTTTTTGGCTGGACTCCCACTTGCAATCTGAACTGTTTTCTCGTTTTACCGGATATTATGCTTGCAAAGTCACCGCTTTTCGTCTCGCTTTCCAAAAACAGATGCAGTCTAGCTGTTATGACTCGGCAGTTCCGTTTGTTTTGCCTTGTCAGAGCTTCCAGCTCGTCGCTTCTTACCGTTTTTTTTGTTAGTAATTTTTTCATCACCTGTGTTTATTCATCTTCTATCGACACGACTAACTTACACGTTACGAATATTTTGCTGTAACAGTTGCACAAGAAGTTTCGCATCATTCACAATTGATGCTTTTTTATGTTTTTGTTTTTGAAATGAACTTTAAACACAGTCATTGCTATAATGAAACACAGATAACAGTATTTTTATCGCAATTCAATTTAATGATATTTATACAAAACAATTAGATTTTTGAGTGATGGTTATACCCAAAACAATGTCAAATAATTTATAATATCTGTAAAAGCCACCACCAAATGCAATAACGTTATTTGAAATGATTGCTTGCAGGCCCATTTACAGGAGCTCCAGTTGCTGCGTACATGAAATTAACAAATCCAACAAGCAATCAAAAGGTTTATTTTAAAATAAAAACCACTGCTCCAAAAAGGTATTGTGTCAGACCAAACTCTGGAATAATAAAACCTAAAGAAGTATGTGAAATAGCAGGTATGGAATTGAATAATTTTTATGCCATTGTTTATGTAACTTGTTCATTTTACGTTGCTCTTGATTTTTCTTCTAGTTTGCTTACAACCTTATGAATTTGATCCAAATGAAAAGAGTAAGCACAAGTTCATGGTTCAGAGCATTGTAGCTCCAAATGATGATCCAGATGAGGATCCGTGTAGAATTGTAAGTTTTTTTCTTCCAACGTAAATTTTTTAATTTTTGTATTATTTTTTTAATGTCAATGTCATCAAAGGGCCAATTAACCGTTGACAAATATAAATAATACCTAATAGAACCTAAAAGATTCTCAACACCAAAAATACATATATCTGTTTAAGTAGTTTGGGCATGTATCCAATGTATTTCTAAAATTATTTCAGACTTTGCTTTAGAACAAATATTTAAATAGTCTACTGGCAACAGTCTCAATCAGTTTTATTATTAAAAAAGTAACTTTTATTGTTTACAACTTCTTTGAGTGCTGGCAAATAATTATTTACATTTGCAGTGGAGAGACATCAACCCTGATCAATTAATGGACACAAAACTCAAATGTGTTTTTGTGAATCCAACTGATAGCACTACTTCAACTAAACCTAAGCCAACCACAACGAGTAAACCAGAGTCGAACTCCACTGATGCTAAGAGCAAGCCTACTAGTGAAGCAGCCAAATTGTCACCAAAGGTAATTTAACTTGGCAAAATATTAGACTTTGTTTTTCATCAAAATTTCACTAAATTGGTGCTACAAATAGTAGGCAGCTTAGTTTAGTGTGATCGTGCTGAGAGTAAAAGAGAGGAAGGTTAGCAGGAAAGAGAGCTTGCTCTCACATTGAGACTTTTATTTTCCAAATAATTGGCAAGAACAGGTGGCTTCAACAGCTTTTTATAATTATTTTAAGCTGTAAACTTTTTTGGCTATGTAAATTGATTTCACATTCTTCTTTGCCATTTAAGTTTACAGTTGACATAAATGTTGCGCTACACTTTGTTTTTGCTCTTTCTCTGGCCCACGATCACACTGAGCTCAGATTTCTACATTTGAGAGTTGAGTAAAAAAAAATCAAATGTATACTCTTGAAAGTGAATCCTAACCATATGTATTTTATTTGTAACTGTTATTGTTTTGTTCGTGTCTAGCCGATTGGTGAAACCGAAGAAAAATTACTAAAAGCAGCGCATGAAGTGAATCAACTTAGGGTAGAAGAAAGTACTCTCAGGCAGGAAAATCTTCAATTGAAGGTATAACTAAACTTTTTAGCATAAAATAAACGGTGCATTGTACATTTAACTAATATGTGATGATTATTTAGGAGGAAGTAATGAAATGGAAAAACGCGGCACTGGGCAAAGACATGAGTTTGGCTTCAGTGTCAGGACTGACCCAGTTGCAAAATTCTAGCAACCCGCTGCCGATGTCGACCACCAGTATAATAATTGCCGTTGCCATGGTCGTAATGGGATACCTTCTGGGGAAATTAATCTGAAAAGTCGTCACCTTAAGATAACCTACCTCCTGGCACATTGTCATCCTCATCCCCTTCCCCTACTTTTTTCTTAGCCAACCCCTTCCTGCCACTCGATTAACCATCGACTCTACTATTACTTTTACGAACTGCGAGAAAAGAAAAAAAAAAAAAAAAAAAAAAAAAAAAAAAACGATTAAAACGAGTCAACCAGAGTCGCTCAGTTATTCATAATTATTAAAACTTCTATTGTAGTGAGGTCCACACTAAAGTTATTAGAGTCATCTACTAGGCCAGTGTGCTTAATGCAGTAAAGGCAAGTGGAAGCAAAATCCTTTTCTAAGAACCTTCAAGCATTAGCTTCTTAACGACTCTTCCGACTTGGTTCTGTTTTTAGTTATTACAAACTCCGTTTCACCGCTCACCCTAGTGGTTTACAATTAGCTCGCTATACATAACTGTAAATATTATTTTCTTTCTTAAAGATTCAAAAGGGGTGGTCAAGGGAACGGGGCAACAAATTCAAGGTCGCATTCCTTTTTATATTTTTTGCTTTAAACTGTTTTTGTGCTTATTTCCTATACTGGTCTTTCGTGAACTTTCTTTTTCTTACAAAAGGATTTTCGTATCGTGCCATGCGTCAGTGTCTTTAATAAAAAAAAAAAAAGATTTTAAAACACACTTAAAAACCATGAAAAAAGAAATCATGTCACCATAATATTAGCTAAGCTTATTATTGAAATGACGTTATTTCTAGACATTATGTTATGTCATTTGAAGGAAAAAAATGAAGAAAAAAAACTGTTAACTCGTCTTGACATTATATGTAAAATAAATCAAAGACTACTTTATCATCAATGAAGGAAAATTACAAATATCACGTTTCGACGAGAGTTTAGAGTTAGATGTATTACTTTTAAAACACTCGCAGAGACGAAAATGCGGGTCTTTGTTGTTGCGCAGCGATAATTCCCACTTTAAGACTCTTGAAAAATAATTCTGAGCCGCAAACTCCCGTCCATCGAGATCATTGACTCTTTTAGCTCAGAATTAACTTTCAGTACGCTTCGTCGCGAAGTTTAAGATTTATTGCATTAAAATTAAATTATGTCAGATTTTGCTTTACTTTTAACTATTAAAATTTTTAATTTAACATTACTGTTTTGTCATTGAAGTTTACCTACAGACAAGACACTGTATTCTTCGAAACTTGAGTGATGGTTATACCCAAAACAATGTCAAATAATTTATAATTTAATACACCTTTGTAGACACCATTACATTGTCTACGTGCTCTCATTTTCAGAGAGACAAAAGAATCACAGTTATAGACCAGACATGTCAATCGTTTAAAAAAATAATTCTTGCACTGAACAATTTTTTTAAAATNTACAGACAAGACACTGTATTCTTCGAAACAAAAGATTTTCACAACACCCTTACAAAGGAGAAAAAAAATCAATGCACTCGATGTCGAATACAACTTTATTTAAAAAGTTGGAAAGGCAAAGTCATTGATTTTTCAATTTTGACGAACACGAGTTCTCGCAGCAATAAAAGAAACCATTGCAACGACGACAGCTGAAAAGATTCGGATTTACCCTAGGCGCGGTTCATCTCGAATGAAAGAAGAAAGAACAATGTAACAATATGACGAAAGCGTTAGTAAAAGCTGAAAAAAAAAAAAAAAAAAGAGAGAACAGTTCTTCAGGGCGTCACACATGACCAAAGAGTGATAAGGCGAACAATCGATCGACCGACCTCTTCGATGGAGAGATATTCGCGGCTGATAGCACACTGACACACATATTCAAAAAGCTTAGTGCCCTTGTATTGTATCGAGGATTCAGCCGCTGGCAGGTAGTCGGGCAGATAAGAAAGCAGGTGACGGCATTTGCACTCGTGTGTTGTTACTTTATCTTTGCCGCGGACCTGAAATACATAAGGTGCCATTCAGGAAAAAAAAAGCACCAGGCGGCTTTTGAGATCCTCGAGCTTTCGACGCGACCCGAGAATGGTGATACGGAGGTGGTGGGTGGAGGGAAGAAGAGCGCGAAGTAGTCTCGGCTGTTTTTCCCTCTTTCTTTCGTAAATTTCTTTGCTTCTTTACTGTTATAATGTACACTATATATAATATAAACACGTTTTTTCGTAGCTCCTTTTCCGAAAAGGCTGCCTTCGCTCTCTCTCTTCGAGATAACGTTGTACGCTTGTGAAAAAAGTAAAACGTATGCGTGTGCGACAGTGCGAGTGTATTTGCAAGAAGAGCGAGAAATGAACAATGTGTTGTGAGAGTTGGACAAGTAAGAAAGGGATATACGGGCTGATGGGAAGGCATGCACGTGACCGAATTTTGTGGGGCAGATGGGGGCGGGGTAAGGGTTCTGTGTTCGGGGAAAAAATGTAGCAGCGATCAATCGATGATCCGTGCGGATATATCTCCAACTTTGTTTGACCGACAAAACGGCGCACTATTCCATGTTACAAGGTTGAGGCATTGACCTTGTCAATCAACACTTTTGAATGTACTTTATAATTTATTTTACGTTTAATAATAATTATTGTCATGAAGAAATAATGATTTCACATTC
>NW_019379542.1:0-49791 GCF_000648655.2 Copidosoma floridanum
AAACGAAAAAAACGGTATGCTGGTATTACCGTGGTTGTGTACCTATTACCGTGTACGTATTACCGCGGATGTATATAGGGTTATGTTTACGTGCGCTTACCGCGGAAATACGTACACAATCAGTTAATAAGCGCGTTGTACCGAATACCGTGGAAAATAATTATTTACTTGAAATATACACAAATATTTCTGTTTGAATTGCATCTATATTAACGTCATTTTAGGTTATTGAAATTGAAAAATTATTCAATATGAAACATTTCTTATTTTGAGCAAGTAATCATCAGTTTTTCAAAACCCACGGTAATCGGGCAGAGTACGGAGATAGGTACACTTACACCTATTTTATTTCATAGATAATTAATAAACGGGTTTAAACAAAGATAGTATTCTGCTGAGAATTTAAAAAAAAAAAACATAAGAAATGACAACAAATAATTTCTAAATTAATACCTAAAAGTAAAATCTACGTGTACCGTTGCCCTGTTACAGTGTAGATTGGTGACTCACTTAATTATTCCGCGGGTAGTCAGATAAATTTAGGAATGTGGTTCAAATACTGTATCAATATGCCTGGCTACTTCAAAGAATACACACACATGTACATGGAGAAAGCACGCAGTGCCAGCAGCACGATACAAAATGCAAAATAGCGTCCACCCGCGAAAAAAAAAGATATATTTTTTTCTTCAGAGCTGCTTGTGTTTAGCAAGCTTTATCAGTCACGAGTAGCTTAGAGAGAGAGAGAGAGAGAACGACTACCACTATCCGGTATCCGCATGGATCTTTCTTTCTCTCGCTCTCTCTCTCTCTCTCTCTCTCTCTCTCTCTCTCTCTCTCTCTCTCTCTCTCTCTCTCTCTCTCTCTCTCTCTCTCTCTCTCTCTCTCTCTCTCTCTCTCTCTCTCTCTCTCTCTCTCTCTCTCTCTCTCTCTCTCTCTCTCTCTCTCTCTCTCTCTCTCTCTCTCTCTCTCTCTCTCTCTCTCTCTCTCTCTCTCTCTCTCTCTCTCTCTCTCTCTCTCTCTCTCTCTCTCTCTCTCTCTCTCTCTCTCTCTCTCTCTCTCTCTCTCTCTCTCTCTCTCTCTCTCTCTCTCTCTCTCTCTCTCTCTCTCTCTCTCTCTCTCTCTCTCTCTCTCTCTCTCTCTCTCTCTCTCTCTCTCTCTCTCTCTCTCTCTCTCTCTCTCTCTCTCTCTCTCTCTCTCTCTCTCTCTCTCTCTCTCTCTCTCTCTCTCTCTCTCTCTCTCTCTCTCTCTCTCTCTCTCTCTCTCTCTCTCTCTCTCTCTCTCTCTCTCTCTCTCTCTCTCTCTCTCTCTCTCTCTCTCTCTCTCTCTCTCTCTCTCTCTCTCTCTCTCTCTCTCTCTCTCTCTCTCTCTCTCTCTCTCTCTCTCTCTCTCTCTCTCTCTCTCTCTCTCTCTCTCTCTCTCTCTCTCTCTCTCTCTCTCTCTCTCTCTCTCTCTCTCTCTCTCTCTCTCTCTCTCTCTCTCTCTCTCTCTCTCTCTCTCTCTCTCTCTCTCTCTCTCTCTCTCTCTCTCTCTCTCTCTCTCTCTCTCTCTCTCTCTCTCTCTCTCTCTCTCTCTCTCTCTCTCTCTCTCTCTCTCTCTCTCTCTCTCTCTCTCTCTCTCTCTCTCTCTCTCTCTCTCTCTCTCTCTCTCTCTCTCTCTCTCTCTCTCTCTCTCTCTCTCTCTCTCTCTCTCTCTCTCTCTCTCTCTCTCTCTCTCTCTCTCTCTCTCTCTCTCTCTCTCTCTCTCTCTCTCTCTCTCTCTCTCTCTCTCTCTCTCTCTCTCTCTCTCTCTCTCTCTCTCTCTCTCTCTCTCTCTCTCTCTCTCTCTCTCTCTCTCTCTCTCTCTCTCTCTCTCTCTCTCTCTCTCTCTCTCTCTCTCTCTCTCTCTCTCTCTCTCTCTCTCTCTCTCTCTCTCTCTCTCTCTCTCTCTCTCTCTCTCTCTCTCTCTCTCTCTCTCTCTCTCTCTCTCTCTCTCTCTCTCTCTCTCTCTCTCTCTCTCTCTCTCTCTCTCTCTCTCTCTCTCTCTCTCTCTCTCTCTCTCTCTCTCTCTCTCTCTCTCTCTCTCTCTCTCTCTCTCTCTCTCTCTCTCTCTCTCTCTCTCTCTCTCTCTCTCTCTCTCTCTCTCTCTCTCTCTCTCTCTCTCTCTCTCTCTCTCTCTCTCTCTCTCTCTCTCTCTCTCTCTCTCTCTCTCTCTCTCTCTCTCTCTCTCTCTCTCTCTCTCTCTCTCTCTCTCTCTCTCTCTCTCTCTCTCTCTCTCTCTCTCTCTCTCTCTCTCTCTCTCTCTCTCTCTCTCTCTCTCTCTCTCTCTCTCTCTCTCTCTCTCTCTCTCTCTCTCTCTCTCTCTCTCTCTCTCTCTCTCTCTCTCTCTCTCTCTCTCTCTCTCTCTCTCTCTCTCTCTCTCTCTCTCTCTCTCTCTCTCTCTCTCTCTCTCTCTCTCTCTCTCTCTCTCTCTCTCTCTCTCTCTCTCTCTCTCTCTCTCTCTCTCTCTCTCTCTCTCTCTCTCTCTCTCTCTCTCTCTCTCTCTCTCTCTCTCTCTCTCTCTCTCTCTCTCTCTCTCTCTCTCTCTCTCTCTCTCTCTCTCTCTCTCTCTCTCTCTCTCTCTCTCTCTCTCTCTCTCTCTCTCTCTCTCTCTCTCTCTCTCTCTCTCTCTCTCTCTCTCTCTCTCTCTCTCTCTCTCTCTCTCTCTCTCTCTCTCTCTCTCTCTCTCTCTCTCTCTCTCTCTCTCTCTCTCTCTCTCTCTCTCTCTCTCTCTCTCTCTCTCTCTCTCTCTCTCTCTCTCTCTCTCTCTCTCTCTCTCTCTCTCTCTCTCTCTCTCTCTCTCTCTCTCTCTCTCTCTCTCTCTCTCTCTCTCTCTCTCTCTCTCTCTCTCTCTCTCTCTCTCTCTCTCTCTCTCTCTCTCTCTCTCTCTCTCTCTCTCTCTCTCTCTCTCTCTCTCTCTCTCTCTCTCTCTCTCTCTCTCTCTCTCTCTCTCTCTCTCTCTCTCTCTCTCTCTCTCTCTCTCTCTCTCTCTCTCTCTCTCTCTCTCTCTCTCTCTCTCTCTCTCTCTCTCTCTCTCTCTCTCTCTCTCTCTCTCTCTCTCTCTCTCTCTCTCTCTCTCTCTCTCTCTCTCTCTCTCTCTCTCTCTCTCTCTCTCTCTCTCTCTCTCTCTCTCTCTCTCTCTCTCTCTCTCTCTCTCTCTCTCTCTCTCTCTCTCTCTCTCTCTCTCTCTCTCTCTCTCTCTCTCTCTCTCTCTCTCTCTCTCTCTCTCTCTCTCTCTCTCTCTCTCTCTCTCTCTCTCTCTCTCTCTCTCTCTCTCTCTCTCTCTCTCTCTCTCTCTCTCTCTCTCTCTCTCTCTCTCTCTCTCTCTCTCTCTCTCTCTCTCTCTCTCTCTCTCTCTCTCTCTCTCTCTCTCTCTCTCTCTCTCTCTCTCTCTCTCTCTCTCTCTCTCTCTCTCTCTCTCTCTCTCTCTCTCTCTCTCTCTCTCTCTCTCTCTCTCTCTCTCTCTCTCTCTCTCTCTCTCTCTCTCTCTCTCTCTCTCTCTCTCTCTCTCTCTCTCTCTCTCTCTCTCTCTCTCTCTCTCTCTCTCTCTCTCTCTCTCTCTCTCTCTCTCTCTCTCTCTCTCTCTCTCTCTCTCTCTCTCTCTCTCTCTCTCTCTCTCTCTCTCTCTCTCTCTCTCTCTCTCTCTCTCTCTCTCTCTCTCTCTCTCTCTCTCTCTCTCTCTCTCTCTCTCTCTCTCTCTCTCTCTCTCTCTCTCTCTCTCTCTCTCTCTCTCTCTCTCTCTCTCTCTCTCTCTCTCTCTCTCTCTCTCTCTCTCTCTCTCTCTCTCTCTCTCTCTCTCTCTCTCTCTCTCTCTCTCTCTCTCTCTCTCTCTCTCTCTCTCTCTCTCTCTCTCTCTCTCTCTCTCTCTCTCTCTCTCTCTCTCTCTCTCTCTCTCTCTCTCTCTCTCTCTCTCTCTCTCTCTCTCTCTCTCTCTCTCTCTCTCTCTCTCTCTCTCTCTCTCTCTCTCTCTCTCTCTCTCTCTCTCTCTCTCTCTCTCTCTCTCTCTCTCTCTCTCTCTCTCTCTCTCTCTCTCTCTCTCTCTCTCTCTCTCTCTCTCTCTCTCTCTCTCTCTCTCTCTCTCTCTCTCTCTCTCTCTCTCTCTCTCTCTCTCTCTCTCTCTCTCTCTCTCTCTCTCTCTCTCTCTCTCTCTCTCTCTCTCTCTCTCTCTCTCTCTCTCTCTCTCTCTCTCTCTCTCTCTCTCTCTCTCTCTCTCTCTCTCTCTCTCTCTCTCTCTCTCTCTCTCTCTCTCTCTCTCTCTCTCTCTCTCTCTCTCTCTCTCTCTCTCTCTCTCTCTCTCTCTCTCTCTCTCTCTCTCTCTCTCTCTCTCTCTCTCTCTCTCTCTCTCTCTCTCTCTCTCTCTCTCTCTCTCTCTCTCTCTCTCTCTCTCTCTCTCTCTCTCTCTCTCTCTCTCTCTCTCTCTCTCTCTCTCTCTCTCTCTCTCTCTCTCTCTCTCTCTCTCTCTCTCTCTCTCTCTCTCTCTCTCTCTCTCTCTCTCTCTCTCTCTCTCTCTCTCTCTCTCTCTCTCTCTCTCTCTCTCTCTCTCTCTCTCTCTCTCTCTCTCTCTCTCTCTCTCTCTCTCTCTCTCTCTCTCTCTCTCTCTCTCTCTCTCTCTCTCTCTCTCTCTCTCTCTCTCTCTCTCTCTCTCNGTTTATAACTGAAAGAAATGTTTTTTACATTGTATGTCTCATTTTTTTGGATCAATGCAAGTTAATTTTAAGTTGCTCAATTTTTCTTTTGCAATAGAAATATTTCTTTAATATTAATTCTTCCTCCCAATGATATTAGTTTTTCAATTTCAACGAATCTTTGGTGTTCAAAAGATTAATATTTTCTTCAAACAAGAAAAATTTTGTTGGTTTGAAAAAAACATCTTTTAGACAAATAAAAAACTATTTTTGTAGTTCAAAAAATATTTTCCCTTAATTAATGCATTATTTTTTTGTTTCCAAACAAAATTTAATTCATAAACTTTTTTTTTATTGGATAAAACTTTGTTTGGTTTGAAAAAATTTGGCGCTCAATGCATGTATGTGAGTCATGCATGGTGGGACTATCTCAGCTACAAGCAATCTTATAGGTGATTTATCCCTTTTCAGATGTACATTAGCCTCTGCGTTAAGTAGTCCAAAATCGGCACGGAAAGTTTTGAAAAAGGGGGTAAAAAAATTAATGTGGAAACACTGATGCTACACTGTATTAATGTTTTTATTTCTTATATTAATTATAACATAAGTTATGTTTTTTTTAAATGACCAAAATTCATGATTTTTAGCGATTTGCGAATGAACCGCTGGATTTATTTGAGCGTATCGCAGCTTATTCTTTTTTTTGGAATGGTACTTTTTTTGTGATTAATTTTTATTTGTCCGATTCTCAGTTTTTCTTCTAGACACGGAAAACTTGTTTTGGCCTCTTTATATTTTAGGAGGTTTTTGCCAGTTCGAGAATAGTACAATTCGTTAAAAATAAAAAAAATTATCTGTTGAAATTTTTCTCATTCCAGTATTAATTTTCCGAAATTTTAATAAATTTGAAGCTTTTTTCTTATTGACTTTATGTCTTCGTCTAGAAAAAGTAAGCAGGAGAGTACGATATTATTTAAATGAGTGTTTTTTTGGTACAGATTTTTAATCTTCGTAGATACTTACACAAAATGGTCTGAGTTAATGACTCCACCAAAAAAAAAAATACAAAGAAAATAAGTATTCATAAGTTAATTGAAGTTTGTAAATGTATATTTATGAAACATGAATAACCTTAATACATAGTAAGTATATTATGAGTGTTAAGTTCAAGATTTTTAAAATTATGACAGTGAAAGAGGGTTGATGCGAGTAGAGGGCAATGATTCAGATTGTCAAAATCTTTTTTCGAACCTAAAAAGAAGGAGAGAGAAATATTCTACCGCAAATGAGTATCTGTAATAATGTACATTTGATGTGAGGTCTACGAAGAGTGAGTAGAATCGGTATGCTGATGGTATTGGCAGGTACGGTATCTTCAGAATGGTTTAAATAAATACAATCAAACTTAAAATAGTTATTCGATTACTCTTCACTTAGTTTGAGCCAATACATAATAGTTTATAAAAATATTTAGTAACGTTAAAACACTTATACAACTTACAATAATTTAACATGTACAATTAAAAATGTAACAAACAATTTTTTAATAACGAGTTTATTTTAAAAACTTTAATAAAGTATGTATATATATATTTTTTTACGTAGAGATCATAAAAATAAATCGTGTTATACTAAATAAACTTATTCTAATCAACTCGTAACAAAAAAAAATTTTAACTAAAAATCTGCCAATATTAGAAAAAAAAAAACCTACTGATACAGGAGAAAAAATGAGATTATTTTTCCCTTAGAATTTGGGATCAAACCGTGGTTAGTTTGGTTATTGAACCCTGGCATAGCAACAGGTGAAGGAGAGATGTTTGATTCATTATAAATTAGAATTTATTTTATATACTAAATACATGTTTAAAAAAGAGTCGATAGAAAAAATTTAAGAAAAGTCTTGTGCTTATTGTTTCGTTTTAATTAACTATAAAAGTAGAAAAATTCTTTCAAAAAATAATTTTTTATCGAATCGAAGTTAGCTGTCGTAACACACTAATCTGTATTGACCTGTCACTAAAAATGTTCTATTTGGATAATAAGCTTATTGAGAGTAGAAATACAGTAAGTTCTTATGATTTTCGTAATTTTAACTTAAATTATACAATAGTAATTTATCATACCTCTAAATTTCCAGTTCCAGCCATCACAATTGATGCTGACAAAAGAACGACATTGAGGCATGTTTCTATCGTAGTTTTTCCTGCTAATTCAGCTATTGACTTATGAGCTAGTGTCATAAACATTTTCAGAAAATGAAATAGTGTTTTAAATGCCATAATATTTTCTGAGCCTGCATACTTTAATCCCAATGCCATGCATGCACCAGCAATAATGTTGCAGTAGGCTTGACTGAAAAAAAATAGTCATAATTAAGACAATTTTTTTAAATTTATTAATACTTAAACTTAAGCTCATATTTTATTTGTACACCTTGGGACTTACATTTCAGCAATTATTTATGCACTTCGTAAGAACTTGCCTTACATAAAAATTAAAAACTTCTTGAATAAATAAAGGTAAGAATATTTAAATGAAACAAGCACCCCAAATTGTTAAAGGCTAGGGTAACTACGTAAATTAGACACCTTGAATCGTAAGCAACAAGCGAACTAACAATTATCAAGCACTATGACTCGTAGAAGACGACAGGACTCATGTCAATAAAGTACCTCAAATTATGGGAGGTAAGAGAATCAAAGCAAATCAAACACCCTGAAAAAATCAGAAGTCTATAATACGAGCATCGCTTTTGTTCGGTCTAGATGAATTTTGACTGTTCGCTTTGAGCGCAATTCCGAAATCGCGCCCCCACTGGGCACTTTGAGAATGATTGGTCGTAAAAGAACAGTATTATGAATTGATTTTCATATGCTTATAGGCAAGCGACATTTAGGGGTTGGCCACCTGGTGAATGGAGCTAAAAGCTCGATTTCATAACAATTACCTTTTTTAATGATAACCAATCGTTCTCAAAGTGCCCAGTGGGGGCGCGATTTCGGAACTGCGCTTAAAGCGAATAGCCAAAGAAGACATGACAGTGAATGCCAAATAATTTATTCGTATAATTCGTATGAATAAGCCAATAAGGAAAAAATACGAAAATGATATAAAACTTTGCTTACTAAATTTTTGATAAAAAATGTAAAAAACTATATACACAACTATGTAGAAATTAAGAATAAAGAGTCGTTGAGGATAAGGCAGGAAAATGACATACGAAAGTACTTAACATTTCCTATGATATAGCTCTTGTTGTAGAGCTCTTTGATGCATACATCCAACATAGGCATTGGCCCTGTACACAAAGCAAAAGCTCGTCAGCCATTAACCGTCGGCTCTTAAGTCTTTTTTGCTCTTACTTACAGTATACTTAAACCGTTGACTCGGCGTTGTCGTATTAAGTTTCAGCAAATGGTACGTATGAAGTGGTGTTAATATTTCTTACGCTGGGCTAACATTGACCTTCTGATTAAATTTCTATTTAATGTAATGCAGTAGTAGCGTATTTTATACTTCTCTTTATCTTATGCTCTTATAAGGTCTTTGTCATACGTTATCTGCTTATTTTTGCTTGGTATTAGTTTACTCATTAAAGCTAAAATTATGTTTCTATCAACTGGAACACTGAATCTTAAAATATTTCAAATAGGAAAATGAATTTAATCAACAACCAAGTTAGGGAGCGGCGTTAACTTAGTAGTGAGCATGCTTGTTGCTGATACAATGTCGTCCAAGGGGTCGTAGGTTCAACTCCCGATGAGTGCGGTTTTTTCAAAAACTGCTATCACCACAAAAACTTCCTATGCAACCCTTTCTTGGCAGATGCTTTGGCTGCTTCAGGGCGAATTTTTCTGTGGAATTTTCCTTCAGAGTAATTCCAAGGTTTTTTTTCTTGCCCTACAGGTTTTCAGGCTTGGGGAAAATGCGAAACAGTGGTAGGACTATATATATACATATATATATGTATAGCGTATTTGATGCCAGACGTCCGGCAGGGATCGCCGGCCTTAGCAACCGAAGAGTGGTCCCTGAAACATGGGGCTTTTCTGGGGATGCTAATTAGCCAGGAACCGATGCTTCGGCAAAAAAAGCCGGCTTAACCAGCGAGGAGTAGACGTCCTTAAATACGGAGTCTTCTGCGGGGAAAGGCTATACAGTAGCAAGTGGATCTAGTGCACCATTGGTGCATAGAGTGTCAGCTTAACTGGCAGGGTGTTTTAGCGAAGATATTACTGTGCCCATGGTATGACATACGTGCGATATCAATTAAGGGATTGGTAAATGAGTGCAGCCATACATCCCCACACGTACGTGGTGAGTGGGTAGCCCCGACGACTACGCCAATAAGCTGTCACGGTAACCGAAAAAAAGAAAAAAAATTAACAACCACGTTATGCCCTATCTGATAATTTAATAATATTGATAACGTCAGAAATAATCAGTTTTTGCAAATAATATAAATTGTAAAGTCTTACGTTCATATTTACAGTGTTTTAACTATTTATAGTTTTTTTATCCTAACTTACTTCTATTATCATTTGTAGACCGCTGCTTGCACCCACGCAATCGCAAAATCTTACAAGGTTAAGAGTAACGATAATCATAATCCTACACGAGAGTTCATTGGATTTAAGGAAGACACGTCAGATTGGGGGTCCAAATGACCAATCAGAGCTTAACCTAATAACTCCCGATTTACGCAAGCAAAGTTGTGGTGCAACAAGTACACAATAATTGATGATTGAAACTGCTGATTCATCAGATCTTACATTGAGTATAAAATGCTGTCAAAATTGTGTATGATATTCCTCGTGGATACAAGCAGTAAGGAATGTTGAGAATGTTGATTATTCACAGTCTTAGACGTACTAATGCGAATTATTGTTGTAAGATAATCACTTCATAAGATTGTTTAGAGATTGCATGTGGAGTCTTGCGATGGTAGTTGAAGCTTTCGATTTTTACAGTTTTACTGCAACTACTACGACTGCTACTGCTACAGTTGCTGCTGCTGCTGCTGCAAGCCTCGTTAACAAAAAGACGTGGTGGGCTGACTAATCTATGCTTACTACCACTGAGGAGGCTACATGGTAGTACTTGTAGTGCATTGTTAACTGCAGCCCTTTTTGAGGGGTTCTTTGCTCCAATCGTGGGATTGTATACCAGTTGCTTGTTGCGTTAGGGCACTTGTCGTTTTGCCTACATAAATATTTTTTTGACACAATCAGTACTCTCACACTTTCTTTACAACGCCAGAGCAGTCTGCGCGAGTGGAACTGAATGAGAGTGGCAACTCCCGGCCAGCCCGAGCAAGTTGCATTCTTCTCTGGACACAGAGAGGGCTGCTACCTTGATTTTTACCCTGTCCAAATCTTTATTCTACGAAAAAAAGGGGCCATTACATCATAAAAAACGGATGCTAAAATGAAGAACGTCAATGAAAAACAAGTACCCCGTAACTTCTCAGAGAAAATCCGCCAGCAGCTCTGATTCTGTAAAAGCTCGGATGACTGTTACAGGCCCCATGAATTCTGGGGAGGAGGGATACGAAGACATTTAAGCTGGCCAGCAGATTTTGTTAAAACTTAGATGTGCATCGTTAGATAAAGGAAGGATACCCAGCCTTTGAGGCTTGGGTAGCAACACTAGCCAGGAAAGTGATTGCAGTGTATTCAGCAACTAGACAGAAAATAAGCTTGCCTCTGTGAAAACAGATGGTGCTGAGCTAAAGCTAAAACAAAATCAAGAGATTCAGCAAGTCGAATCAGCAACAAAAGAGATAGAGAAGGCACTCGAATCAATAAACAATTAGTATGGTAACACGACAAAGGTTATGAAGGATGGCCTTAGAGCTGCTCTTAAGCACCTAGAATTGGCAGAAGTCATTAGAAAGGGCGTTTTTTTTAATGAAGAAATGCACTACAGATCTTGGTCACAGTGCTTCAAATCCTTGCAGTATAGGGAGCAAAGAAGGAACTATTTTTGATGGCACGTCTAGAGGAAAACCCTAAATACCGGTCTCAAGGAAATAGAACGAACTAAAATAATTGTAAGGCCTTCAGAAAGCCTCAAAATAAAACAAACTACAGCAATAACTAAAAAAAAGAGGTTCAGTTAGGAAAAACCGGAAGGGGGTGTTCAGAACAGTAAGAGAGAGGGAGCCAAAAAGCTCAAAAAACGACGACAAAGGTACTGGTGAAAGTAGCTGAGGGACAAACCTTTGCTGGAGCACTTAAGTCCTCGAAAGCAAGTTTTAACCCAGACGAAACGGGAGCTATTGTGAAAAACGTCGTAGCCACTAAGAAAGGAGATTTGCTTTTAAAAGCCAAAGAAGTGAAAAATATTGTAAGTTTTTCGAAAAAAGAAGAGCAGTGGCAGGCCAAAGAAAGGTGATAACCACTGCAAAAAAAAACGACGCTTGAAGTCTGCAATTTGGCAGTATCGTTGAAGAAGCAAAAATAAGGCAGTCTTTTAAAAAGGTTATCGAAAGCAGAACCCAAGACTTAGAGATTCAGCTTTTCAAAGCAAACGCTAAGGGATAAAGAATAGCGCTCGTGATCCTTTACGAAATAGTCACCAAGGAAGTCGAGCATGCAGGCCGGGTAAAAATTGGCTTCATCTTCTGCCATGTTAAGAAAAGGATAGTTGTAACAAGGTGTTTCAAATGTATAGGGTATGGTCACTTATCCCATGACTGCAAGTAAGAAGACCGATTGAAGCTATGCTTCAAATGTGGAAGCTGCAACCACCGCAAAAAAGACTACAGTAATACAGCACAGTGTCTCCTTTGCAAGACAAGGGATACGAAACACAACGTCAGCAGTGAAAGCTGCCTAACCTTTCAACAAACGCTACGAGAAGCCAGGAGAAGGGTTCAAGCGGTGCAAATATAAAGTGGCTGAATTTTTTTTTGGAGCAGTGTGAGCTTATGTGGACCCACACTGCGCTAACTTTTAAGGACTCGAGAGGATTGGCATTTCTAGCAAATGGTGACGAGCTGTCTCGCTAATGCTGTGAGATGCAATTAGTCCACTGGTGGCTCCACCCAGTGTAATGCTAACGCAATTCCAGGATGGAACTAAGGCCACGCAACATGGGAAGGGAGGTTTTAGTGGGCTGTAGTGGTGTAATAAAAAAAATCCACTGAGTCCGACACTACCGCTGTCCCTGCGGTGTGCCTCAATGCATTTTTCCCCTTCCACAAAAAAAACTTCTACAACTCTATTGTTTTAATTTTCTACAGTGTTCTAATATTTTTTTCATTAGTAACAAACTTATGAATTTTCATCTAAATTTTAAATCTTTCTTTTTAATTCTTTAAACATCATTCTTAAAGACTTTTCTTTATGCACATTATCCAAACGTGAGAGGTAATAACATCTGTCTAAATGAGTAGTAGATTTCATGTGTCACTTTGGTAAATAAAAGTGTGCAAAAATTATAAAGTGCTACTTTTTGAGAAGAGTGATTCATAAAAAAAACACAAAACTACAGAAAATAACAGGTACACTAACAAGTTTGACATATTTAATTTGCTTAGTAGTAGTAAGTCAGAATCGTTTCATACTACTCACACTTAGCTCTAATGTGTTTGAATTTGATGGCGAGAATTTTCGTTTTATGAAAAAAAACAATTATTTATTCATCAATAACTATCAATTTTGTCCTCTTCAAAATAATTCCTCTCGGAAGTAAAATACTTGTACCAACGCTTTTTCCAATCCTCGAAACACTTTCGAAACTTAATCTTTGTAATAGCTTTTAGCTCTTTTAGCAATTCGCATTCAATGTCATCTACGCCTGTAAAACGACGGCCTTTTAATGTTCTCTTTATTTTTGGAAATAGAAAAAAGTCACATGGAGCCATATCTGGCGAAAATGGAGGCTGAGGGATCGTAACAGTTTTGTTTTTGGCCGAAAATTCACGAACAAGTAATGAAGTGTGAGCAGGTGCATTATCGTGGAGCAAAAGCCATTAATTGTTTTTGCCACAAATCCGGGCGTTTTTTTTGTTTGGCAAAAATTCATGATGCACTATGCCACTTTTTTCACGTTTTCATCCATTGTTGAGGTGCTTGGGTGTCTGGGTCATTCGTCATCTTCAACGTTTTTGCGGCCATCTTGGAAAAGCTTAAACCACTCGTAAATCCTTGCTTTACTCATAGCAGACTTACCATATGCCTTTGTCAACATTTTACAAACTTTACTACACTTCATTTCATGTTTTACGCAAAATTGAATACAAATTCTTTAAGGTAAGCATTACTACTTTGAATACAAATTCTTTAAGTTAGGCATTACTTTCTCAATCTTAAGCATTCAACCAGAAATCGCCAATCCTCTTTGAGATCTATACTGGTAAAACTTAACAGTAAAACTATAAAAAAGAAATAAACTTAAGCAAGCGGGACAGTATCCAGCAAGCAAGCATCACAAACTAATCTTCCTACCTTCAATCACCAAAACGACTGAGCTCTGCGAAAAAAGGTGTTTTAGACATCAACATCTCCGGCGTAATACCAGGAGACGTTGAGAAAGAACTCTACAACTAGCTTTCACGCTTTACACTTTGTAGTTTTTCTCCTGACCAGTATGCTGGTACAACAGCAGGGCAGAAATAATCCCACAGAGGTATACAGGCAAAGATGTTTGCTAGAAATTTTAAACAAGAAAGAGTTTAGCTCACCAGTTCTTTTTAGTCAAACGACCTTGCCAAAAAATGTATTATAACTTAACAAAATTGACAAAAAACAGCCTTTAGGGGGTCACAAAAGTTTTAACTATGCCTATAGTCACAAGAGAGCGAATCAGAAGGAAAACTTTCAATGCTTCAAATGTCTACAATATTGGCGTCAAAAATAACAAAGCAGAAAATTTCTTGAGATTAAAACAGCAGCGTCAAATTTGAAAAATGAAGAATGCATTACGTAAAAGATCAGCTTTCCATTATTACCGTTACGGAAATTACATAAATCTTGCAGGTTTTTAAATAGGTCAAATAATATGCGTTTCTGTTTATTATGGTGACAACAAATAGAGAAATTAAGCTCTAAGACTTAATTGCTGTCGTTACAAAGTTGTAAGATAGAAGAAAAAATTATTGAATTAAATATTCTTGTTAGTGTTAAATCTTTACAGTTTTAACAAATAGCCCTTTTCATTCATTACATCGTAAGAAATTCCAAACTGACGACCATTTTATTGTTCTAAAGTATAAGTTATACATTACGTGTCAACACATTGCCATGTTCCGTTCAGTAAGTCTCGGGCAAAGCCGAGACAGAAGAACCACTAGTATACAATATAGCCTCTTTCTATACCTACTGCAGCATGGTAGAAATCATAACGTGGCTGTCATACAGGCTAAGCTAGTCCTTTGTTGCAGCTTAGGTACTATGACGTAAATTATGCCTGACACAAAACTTCGCTTGATCTCTTTGAAGTCTTCAAAAAAAATAGTAAAAATCGTTCTCCTTTCCTATTCATTCTTTTCTATGTATATACAGGATGATTTGTATCAGTAGCATTTCCCGGAAACAACGTGTAGAGCAATTTTTTCTGAAGCGAACCCCGTTAAAATTAATTTTTTAGGGCAAATAGCTTATCAATGGGAGGCGATTGAAAATACGTTCCAAACAACCCGTAAATGGGGTTTGAAGGGCATGGCGCACCCGCTTAAACTCGCGACGTTGCCACATTGTCATTGAGCTTATTTGGTAAGTAGTGAGAACTGTGTACATGGGTATATCCACCATGGGATATTACAAGATAAATGTTGTCTGCTCTTTATGCTCTCATGTTTGGAAGCCATGCATCAGATGTAATTGCATGAATATTTCAAGGATAACATGTCAAATCATATAGCAACAAGAGTGTAATGGGATGAACGTATTACATACTAATAATCATAGCAGTTATTAAAAATTACATTGCAAATATTATAACTGTAATATTTCAAGTTTGATAATTTCAATTGAGTATTAGTATCCCTTTTTAGATGAATAAACTCATTTCTTATACATTTTATCACAAACAGAAGTTTTATGAGCTAATCAAGTCGAGACTAACACAAATTTTAAGATAATTAGTAAAAGTAAACACACATCATCATGTACATGTGTACTTACATGTGTACTTGTACATATTGATATTTGTTTGTCCACGCACATTCTGTTTTACTCATTCCCATCTATCGAAGCGCCGAGAGTGATCTCTGCATTCCGTGGGCAAGGACGAACTTTTATAGATTCTCCTTCCGAGTGAATGCGGCACAACTGTGAAATGGATTACCCTCTGATATGCAAGCGCTGGTGTCTCGTCCGTGCTTCAAACATCTCTTGAAGGAGCTCTTTCTATGCCAATACTTTAGACAGTAGGCATTGCATGGGATTGTCGGTGGTACTTGGTGGGTACTTAGCACATACTTGCTGGGCACTTGGCAAATACTAGGCAGGTACTTAGCGGACACTAGGCGGGTACTTGGTGGGTATTTGGCGAGTGTATACCGTGCACTTGGAGGGTACGTAGCAAGCACTTGGCGGGTACTTAGCCGGTACTTGAAGGGTACTTGGCGGGTTTTTGACGGGCACTTGGCGGGTACTTAGCGGGCGCTTGACAAGTACTTGGCAGGTACTAGCCAGGCCCTTGGCAGGTACTTGCCGGGCACTTAGCGGGAACTTGGCGGGTACTTGGCAGGTACTAGCCAGGCACTTGGCAGGTACTTGCCGGGCACTTAGCGGGCACTTGGCAGGTACTTGCCGTGCACTTGAAGGGTACGTAGCAAGCACTTTGCGGGTACTTAGCCAGCACTTGGCGGGTACTTGGCGGGTACTTGTCAGGTATTAGCCGGGCTCTTGGCAGGTACTTAGCAGGCACTTCGCGGGTACTTAACAGGTACTAGCTGGGCACTTGGCAAGTACTTGCCGGGAACTTAGTGGGCACTTGGCAGGTACTTGCCGTGGCACTTGGTGGGTACTTAGCGGGCATTTGGCGTCTTTGGCATCTTTATCTTCAACTTTGCAAATTTCTTGCACTTCTCCAAATTCAGGATTATTTTCTCCGATACAAGCTACTATTACAGTTCCTAATTTATATGTTACATTATTAATAAGTACTTTAGTTAAACAACATTTGTCTTTAAAAAGAGGAAAAAAAGAAAAAATAATATTATTAGACACGACAGCACCGTATTCGATATTCATTTTTTTGTATGATATAAAAGAACAATTCATTAATTTTAAGAGATACCTAGTAGCAATAGTTTTTAAAATATTTATCCTAGAACTTTGAGCTTGTACAATTGCTTTTAGCTCTTGGTGCTTGGATTCAAATCTCAATCCAGAAATTTTGATCGGAGGACCATTTTGACTTGAACACTTTGAACACTTTCTTGAAGAAATACTTGAAGAAATACTGTTCTTCGAAATCAGCAATGTCTATCGCATGTACGTACATATATACGTATGATATTCTCAGTGACGGTTAGACACTCGTACGGCCCGTCGAGTGCGTTCACTCAGATGTGTGAGTGAACGAAATTTGTTCCTCTGAAAGCTGAGTGAGCGCTCGGTATTCACTCAGCTAGTTGGGTGTCGACACGGCTGAACGCCAAACGTACACTGTGCACGTAAATGGAAAGTATCTCTCAGTGTGCTGTAACAGATATGCTGAGGCCAAACATCAGTACATGGAAAATTATCAAAAAGATAAAGCTGAAAAGTATGTAGTTTATTTTGATGTAAGTAATTTATATGGTAGGGCAACAACTCAACCACTGCCTTATGGGGAATTTAAGAGGGTTGGAAATATTCAAGAACAGCCTCAAGATTTTCATAAACTTGGCAGTGAAAGTGCTTATGGTTACATTTTAGAGTTTGATTTGGAGTACCCAAAAGAGCTTCATGATTTTTATAAAGATTTACCATTTTGTTCAGATCATACAGTAGCTCCAGGATCAAAACTTACAAAATTAATGACAACATTGTATAATAAGAAAACTTATGTATTGGATTATAAAGCTCTTGAGCAAGCCGTAGACCATGGATTACGAGTTACAAAAATTCATCGTGCTTTGAAATTTTGGCAGAGTGCATGGCTCAAGGAATACGTAGACCTAAATGGTAATCAGAGAAAAAGTCTAGAAATGAGTTTGAAAAAATGGTTTTCAAACTGTTTGATAATGCAATTTTTGGTAAAATAATGAAAAATGAGAGAAAGCGTATCGATGTTAAGCTCTTAGATCATTGGAGTGGACGATATGGTGCAAGATCTTATATTTCTCAACCTAATTTTCACAGCTGTGATATTTTCGATGAAAATTTTATAGCCATTCCACTGCAACGTACAGAAGTGAGAATAAGAAAGCCTACATATATTGGACTTAGTTTGTTGGACTTATCTAAAACTTTGGTTTATCACTTTCATTACGACCATATGTTCTTCAAGCTAAAAAATAATTTATTAAGTGAATTGTTCAGTATTCTAATGGAAAATGAAAATGTAATAAAAAAAGCCAAGAGTGTTAAAACTAACGTTGTGAAAGCTATTATTGAGTTTGAAGATTACATTAACTACTTGCATGATATAAGCAAATGTATTGGGTGAGAGCATTTGAATATTAGATCTCGCCATCGTAAAATTTATACGGAGAAGCAAAATACAATTGCTCTTAGTTCCCACGATGATAAGCGATATATTTTTACAACTTCTACGGATACATTACCTTGGAGACATTATAAAATAGTGGATGGGAAAAAGGGGATGATAATAAAAGGAGAACTTACGAAGAAATGACTAATCAAAAAGAAAATATTGAGCAATGGAATGCTCTAGAAAATTTTTCAATAACGGATAAAGAAGACATGCAGCAACAAGTTAAATGCACACATGATCACAAAAAAAATAAAGCGCAAACCATAAATCAAAGAGAGTTAGTCCATATAACTGACTCATCATTATCTATGGAATAGTGCAATCTAAACAATAAAGTATGAAAACATAAAAGAAGGAAAAGAGTGTACAAATCCCTTAGAGATTACAAGCCAAAAAGAGATGGATGTAGATAGAGCTGATTGTAGCAAAATCACTCAAAGTGATAGGGGTTTTTTTTCTCTTTCTTTATAGTTATAAAAAAATACTTTATTTATAAGCTTGTATAACTAATTTAGTTCATTTTAATTTAAATTATAGATAGCAGATTTGGCAGCACTCAATAAATTAGCCAGCAGGGGATTCCTCCCAACCAAAAAAATTGTCGAGTTACCAGTCAGCGAAATATTAATGGTAACAAAGCTGAAGAAGGTGGGAACCAAATTTGAACGGAAAATTGTTGCAGAGTTAAGAGAAGAATTTCAAATATTTTTACCAGAACGTGTATCAGAGGGTTTAATTAAAAAAGATTTCCTTGAATTTGAAGATAAGATAAAATCATTTGTATAATATGATAGTGTACATATTACATTTTTTTAGGCATAATGGGATGTAAAAATAAAAAATCTATTCATAATTCGTGTTTTTCTGTTTATTAGAAAAAATTCTTTCCTTATTAATACTAAGTAGCATTAATTCACTTTTTATGAATTTTGTCACAGACCAACCACTTGACAAAAATTTTATTTCCACGTCAACAGAGAATTCTTTTAACAACGTCAGTATCTGGATACTTAGTCTTCTGCAGTTCCTGCTCGTAGAAGCCCTAAGAGATTAGCTGATTCTGATAATCCGTCAAATGGTGTGTTGATGGCTTCGTAGGCGCTGCTCTCACAATAGTTAATACCTCAGTCGACCTGTGACGCGTATATCCCTTTTTAAAAATTTGCTTAGAATTACTCACTCGAACTTCATCACCCACTTTAAATTAACGTTTTACTTCCACTTTTGCTACGGATATGAATTTTTTCAAAACCTTATCTTTATTAGCAGCTGACACATCCTTAGGTTTCATCGCAATTGTTCGGTGTTTTTATTTGTGATTATTATATGCTGTAATTAACTTGAGTAAGATTTCGATCCCCTTATAGCTACCACACAAGCTAAATTTTTCCACATAGCATGTAAATTTTTTGGTACTTGTCCTTTAACTAATATAAATTTTATGTATTCATAGCCTTTATTCTCACGAGCATAGGGTTGCATCTTAACAAGATCTGCTGACCAAGTCTTATCCAAGCCACGCACGTTTCCGGCGAGGATAGTTACGTCTAGCAGGATTGTGAAGTTTCTCAACAATCACCTTCATATTTTAAGTTTCTAGATTAACAGTATTTGTCAAAGCCCGAATAAATAAAAATTCTTTTTATAAGTTGTCTGTGATAGTTCGAATGTTTTTAATTTTTTCAACAATAATTTGAAGTCTTTCATCCAAATAAGCATAATTTACCGCATCCTGAAGCTGTATCGGTTTTGAAACATTGCCCAATCTTTTGTTATTCAAATCATACCGGCCAACTGGAGTTAGTCCGTATTCGATGCCCGAAGGGCCTCGAACGCTGCCATCATCAGTTTTACCCAACTTACGTCCGAATACGTCAACGCTCATATTGATACTCAAGTCAAGATTGATTATCAGCTTAATATATAATACCACCTTGGTGCAACTCCTCGATAGTCGAAAGAATTTCATTTTTGATGCTAGGGTTACCAGCTGATCTCTCAGTAATTAACAATTGAAGGCGATCAATTAGCTTATTGGGATCATCCCGATATTCATGGTCTGTCTGCATATTTAAGCGTGCAATTTTAAGTTATGGTAATGCACCACCTAGTTTTTTTACACCAACCTTATCAAACATTTGTCCAATTACTTTATTCAATTTCATACTATTCTGATTTCGTGCACTTGCATTTTTGACAAACTTTATCTATGTACGCTTGACGTTTCTAAAAGAAGATGATACTTTATTAAATCCTTATTCGTGATAAGATTTTTATCAAAATGTTTTTAATAAGCAGCTCCATTAATCCAACAGTGACAGGATATTTTTTACCATTGACTTGAATTGGATAATCATTAAAACTTGTTTTTTAACTACCTAGCATATAAGCTCAATCCTTTTCGTACACCATAAATTTGATCTCATTGGTCCAATTTATTTTAATCTTATATTTGAAGATACATTTTACTATCATTAGATGAATCATATTCGGTGTCCTCATACTCAACTACTGTGGCGTTATCTCCTAAAGTACTATCCAAAGGAACATTAACGTGATCGGTGCTATGACTCATAGGTGTTTGAGACGTTTGAGTTTGGAAAGTATGCTTGGCTATTTAGTAGCATCATCACTAGAAACATCAGCGTCACTATCATAAATGAAATGGATGACTATAACATTGGAGATTTATGAGCATGTCATTTTCTTTTCTGCGTGCGTTTATCTTAGATTCTAACTTCTTTTGGTCAACTAGGGGTATAGACACTTAGAAAGTAATATTTCTTTTGCTTTCTTCAATGATTTTTTTAGAGGATCGGTAATTGGTTTAAATGTTTTACCGATGGCTTTGTCGAAATTTAATCTTTCATTTTTCAACAATCTATGCTTGTTCCTCATAGCTTCTCTAGACTTTTTATTCTGTTGAAGAACTTTTTTTCCTCGATGAAATTTAGACATGTTAACCGTTTGCTGAATATTGAAAGACTAAAATAATTTTAAGGTGAGTGCGTTATATTTATAGCGAAACGATTAAACCCTTTTTTATACGTACTCTTGTCGACATCTCTATCCTTATCTATCACGACAAATCCAAGTTTTCCGTCTTTCAAATATTTCATGCACAAGATTTTAAATTCTGCGAAAGACATGTCTGTATTAACATGATCGTGATGAATGTGTTTTAAATTTATATCATCCTGTATCAATATTGCCAACAGATTAACATTATCTCGAACCAAATGTTTTGGAACTTATGCGTAAGAGTAACACAAATAAAAACAATCAACCTCTCTGTGTCTTTCCACACGAAAAAATGCTTCAACATTATTTGGCTTTTCACACGCTATGTCGTCAAAAATCATAACAGAATTGGGTGTGCACTATATGGAAAAAATTAAATTCCTTTAATAGGTTCTAACAGCTCCTTAAAAGACTCGTATTTTTGTTGATTCAACGATTTTGAGTAAATATATATATTTTCAAATCTTAATCCATTATGATGAGTTAATAATCTGAGTACAATGTTTGTTTTACCACAGTTTGAAGGACCACAAAAAACAGCCATAATAGTTTCAGGAAGTAGTCTCCATGCCGTTTTATTTTTTTCTCTTGTTTAACAAGTGTGTCAAAATTTTCAACGGGGAGTTTTATTTTTTGCCCAATAAAACTCATAATGACTGCACAATAACTCACGTACAACTGATTATTCAAGTTATAAAAAAAGTGTTTTTAAGATCATTCACAATAGAGCTCTTGAACAGTGATGATCATTCACAAAAAAAAAGGTCGTAAAGTGATTGATAGACTAATCAACAGTTTATCTGTAGCACTACACACATCAGGTTATTGATATTACGGCCCAAGAACCAAGTTGTCTTAAAAAGTGGCTCGCGGTGATGCTGGCATCAATTCTCTGGATAAAGCTTGTAAGCAGCATGATATAACGTATTCTTAGAATCTTGATGATATAACGACTAGAAACGTAGCAGACAAAATGTTTGCAGAAAGGGCTTGGCAACGCTTTAAAGCGAAAGATTCAAGTATTGGTGAGGAGGCTGCTGCTCTTGCTGTAACTGGTGTAATGAAAGCAAAATCAGAACTTGGAACGGGCTTATCCAAAAATAAGAAGTAAAAATTGTGAAAAAAAGTTGGAAAGTTAATTACTTTGAGCAGTTTAATTCAAAGTGCAAAAAGTCTATGGTTCAAAATAAATTTGCTCGCAAAGTTGTCAATTCGGCTTTAAAGGGGGCTCGAGATACTGTGAAAAAAGCTGGTGGTGAAAAAAATGTTTCAACACCTTGTATTCTACCTATGCCTCCAAAAATTAGTAGTTTTTTACCCTATGTTATCCCTGCGTTTGCAGGTCTAAACGCAATAGGTGCTATTCCTAATGGAGCGAGCGGTATATATGAGGCCATTAATGAAGCTAAACAATCTAGAAAGCAGCTTGAAGAAAGTGTGAGGCAAAATAGAAAAATAGAAGCTATTTTGCTTGCTAAAGGTCTTTTTTAAAAACCTTATAGAAAGAATTTGGTCTCTACTTTTAACCAGAAATTGGGTTTAAAAAAAAAAAAAAAATTTATAGTAAAACTACCCAATTGAGTGCTAACTAATCAGAATATTATAAAATACGAGCAAATTTTGAAAATCCCACATTTTCAAGGAGTGTAAATGAGAATTGATATGCCATCCAGTGGTCCACTTAACAGTGAATTAGCTGCTGTCAATCTAGATGATAGAGGCGGCCCCGGCACTCACTGGGTTGCCTACAGAAAACGCGGAAATAATGTTACATATTTTGATAAATTTGGTGATCTTTAACCCCCTTTAGATTTAATTTTATATCTCAAAGTTGATTATGTTAGGTACAATTATAAAAGATTTCAAGAGTTTAATACATGTAACTGTGATCACCCATGTTTTAGATTTTTATCTAAGTACCTAAACCGCAAACATATCTATTGCACAAATACGTTTTCTATTCAAATATATTAGTGATTACCTGAAAAAATATGGAATAACAATTGATTGTTGGGGTTGGGGCGCGAAGCATGCAGGAGGCAAAGCTCCACTAATATACATACGTATACCTACATCATTAAATGGTTGAAATCAAAACATTTGGGCATACTCAATAGGTTCTGTATTCTACAAACTTTTTTTTGGCTCTTCAACTATAACAGTAAAGTATTTAAAAAAACTTAGAATTGTAAACACACTTTACTGGAAAAAGTTACGCATTATGTAGTATAATGAAAAAAAGAATTAGCAACAGTTTTAACGATGGAATTGACTTACGTACCTTTCCGGACAGAAGGAGGTTCTAGGTTTTAGCCCAAGCCAAGGTGAATTTTTTTTAATGCTTACTTAATTTATGGTTGATAAGTTTGTACTCTTGTAATTCTGTTGTTTATGACTCTGAGGACCCAAGGAAAGAAAAATTAGTTATTTATAACAACTACTAGCAAGATTTAATTCAAATAATGTTGTTTGACAGTGTATTTTTTAGTAACATTTTGAACAACCCATGGGTCAGAAAGGGCCACTAAGATGGAGCACGTTTAACTTGTAGAGTTGTTGGAGCACGAAAAAAAATTAAATTAAACGTTTAGTTCTCTTTAAAAATCGTAACTGTAAGCGATATTCAAGCTTGCTTATATTTAAAGCGCAAAAAAAGCACAAACAGCTTATGAATCTGAAAAATTGCACTGAGTGTACTTAATGTGGTATACAAAAATGCGACATAGAAGAGTTGACCTGGAGCAAAGTAAAAGTCAAAACTTAATTAAGGCAAAAATCACTCTTGCAAAATCGAGGTTTACCTAGGATAGATAACAGTCTTATGGTTTGAAATCCAAAGAACCGCCTTACTAGCACGAATTCAAAAAATTAGCTATTCTTGAAAAAAGTACAATTGTCTTGCACACAATTACCGTGACCTTTGTAGCTCAAATTTAACAATTAAAGGTACAAATTTTCTAATTTTCCAATAAATGTAAATTGTTAATTTTTTAACTTGTGGTAGCTTACACAATTTATAAAATACATAGGTCTTATATTAGAAGAAGTACTATTACAGAATATCACTATTTAAAGTAAATAACGAAGCCTAAATTAATCATTATAATTTTAAGTCATAGTAGAAAACAAGAAATTATACGACAGGCATACAACACTGACTTATCTTTATTTTTCTTTTATTGAGTCATGAGTAAAAACGCAAGTATTAAGTCAAGACATTCGTTTAGTTTAACAAGTCAGCTCTTCATACGATAGATTATATTATACTGCTATGGTGTCAACATAGTCTGATTAAAAAATCAAGAAACTTTAAATATATTTGAACAGATTTTTACTGTCAGTCAACTTCCAGTAACTTATATTACTGACATATACTTTCTGTGGTCTTTCGAGATCACGTAAATGTATTGACCTAATTAATTGTTTTCCTTATCACTAATGAAAGAATGACTAGTTCAGCCATATACTCTCCATACAGCGTCCTAATACCATTGAAGCACACACAGAAGCATGTTATCGTGTGTATTTACATCAAACATCTTTAAATAACTTAATTTATCAGTTCAGATTTCTTAAAAATCAATAAATATATTCTTAATAAATTTACCTGAAAATCAAGTGTTAAATTTTTACCCTTAAATAAATATGAACGATAGTAAGTTTTACAAATTTTAAAATAAATTTTTTTATTTTATGACTACTTATACATCAATGAGTCATAAGTTTTAAGTTTTTAAGATAATTTGTAAAACGTTTCAAAAATGAAAACAAATTGACTCTTGAATGGAACTTCAAGACTTTTATCCCAAAGAAATGTGACTTCTTACCATGAATACAATAAATATATAGGGTTGGATGACAGATTTTTGAATATCTAGAATTTTATTGTATAGATTACAGAGAGAAATCAGTTACATCATACAAGTCTTCCTTTAAATGTATACATACATCCAGAATAAAACATGATGAATTTTTTGCTATAAATAAACTATGACCAGCCAAAATAAAAGATTTTACATGCTTGTTCTGGCTATGAACGAATTTTATTTTGCAATAGCTAATCTATAGAAATGACAAGATCGAAATTTTTTTAGCATAGAATCGTGTTCGACGACCTAAAAAAAAAGATTTCATATCGTAAGATTTTCGTTTTTTTTATTTATTTTTTTTTTTTTTACTTTTTTGTGGTTCTGTATTATTTTAAGGATTGCGTCTGTTAATAGGCTGTTTATACGGTGCTTTTTTAACTCAAAGATTACCGTTGATAGGATTTTTGTACGTAATAAATAAACAATAGTGGTGTAAATAAAGTTATCCATAAAAAAACGGTTGCTGAAAGTAGTTGAAAATGTTAATTTGTAATGTATACAGACTGATACGACGAAGTCGAATAAATTATACAATAGAGTCTTACGACACGTTTCAATTTTTAGTACATAGATACGAACGAATTACAAATTTTATTTTATAATAATACAATTGAGACAGTAATGCAATTTGATTAGTGGTAAAAACACGCTTCAAAGAGTAAACGATTGTACTAATATCGGTCGAACAAGCGCCATCATGACTACCGCTGTGTTGCAGCCCAAAAAGTCTACAAAACAAGACCCAAGAAACTGTAGGGTAGCCTTGGTTGAATGGCAATTGAGTGACAAATATTTTTTTTTTAAATGTCCTGAGTTAGATTTAAATAGTTTAAGGAAGTAGATTATTAAAAAAACATGATAAAATGGAAATCTTTAAATTGATATACTTTCTGAAACTGTTTTGCGTTCTAAAAAATTTCTTACTTCTGGTACACATTAAATCAGCATCCGTTAAAGTATTGTAAGCATTGGCAAAATACAAACATCAAGGTGTTCTTTTTTTTTAATGCTGCGTATAAAAAATTTTTGCACTCCAGTTGATTTAGCTTGAAAAATTGAGTTGCGTACGTTAACTTAATTCTGATGGAAAATGTTGAATTTAAAATGAACTGCTTGTATAGTACCCATCCAAAAATAAATGAATTAAATAACATTATATACAAGTATCTTTAGGTATAAGTTTAGTAAAATTTCCTTTGCAACAAAAATAAAAGGTTAGAAAAGTTTGATATAAACATTTTTTTCTTAATTTCTTAAGTTCGTAAACAGTGTCCATTGAAACTCTGTTTAGAAAATTTTTTTTCTATTATTTGCTATCCTTTCAAACTTATGTATTCAGAATCTAGCAAACGTAAACTTTTTTTCTAAGTGTTATTTATAAAGTTGATTTTAAAAAACTATGTAAGTAACTTTATTTTTCAAGTAAAATCCTTTTCTAGTGAAGAATTTATAAACAATATCTGCAGGAGCAACTTAATTTAGCTGCCAATTGGTTCTGATCGCATCTAATGCCAGGGATCTTACTGAATTACCGATGCTGACTCATGAAAGAATTATGGAAGTATTGAATCTAGCCGTTTACTCTATAGTTTCAATTTTCTTGGAAAAAACTTTTCAGATTAACTTTCACGAAAAAAAAAAAAAAATTTACAAGAATTTCGTGAACGTATGCGGGAGGTTACGTGAGCCCAAGTCACTCAAAAGTACAAAAAACGGATAATTTTTCACAAGTACTTGCACACTTGTGACTATGTTTTCTTGCATATAAAAATAGTGGTAGAAAAATACCCTGGCCCGCATAAGTTTCTTCAAAGGATAAATGAGTCTAATTATAAGATTAGCCGGAACGGCAGGGATAAAGTCGTATTAACTACGTTATTTAAATCACCTCATTATTTTTCTCTGACTGACCGGAATCCTCGATAAAGAATTAAAATAATTTTTTTTCTTTCCAATATGAAGATTCTTTAAAAGTTAAAAACAATAGAATGTATTATAATTCTTACTTTATAGTTTCAAGGTCGACTGGTTCAACAATGTCAGTATTGGGTTTTTGTAATTTATACTTCGTAACAATTTCTGGAACGTGACTTGATACCCACGTTTTTGACGGTTCAATTTCATCCCAAAGTATAATTGACTTAGCCAATACTCGAAGTAATAGAAGATCGGGACGAACAAAATCAAGAAGGTACTGTGTATTTGGTACTGTCATCCATTCAGCTATAGCATGGTTACTTGTTCTAAGATACATCAATCCTAAGGCGATTGTGGCTCCAGGACTAGTAACATCAATATTAATTGAATCTCCTTCTTTAATTTGATAGCTAGAACAAAACAATTATTTACAGAAATAGTTTCGGCAAATCATTAAATTGTTAGTTGATAAGAAAAGAATTAAATACACTTAATTTTTTTAGTGCAGTGCATACAACATTATATTTTAATGTATACATTTTATTACAAAGTGAAGTTTTAATAGCCTAATACTTAGCATGCAAGCTTTTTAGTCAGACAAATTGGAGGGATCCTGTGTTCAAACCCAGCCAAAAAATATTTAAAAATTTTCTTAGGATTTTTTGACGGAATAAATACCCAAAATGTCGAAAATCAATCATCTAAATTTTAAAAACAAAAAGTAGAGGTTTTGGGTAATTCTAAGGCCCAAGAAAAGTTTATACCTGGCCAGCTCATCGCTCAAGTCACTACAGGTTTAAAAGAGACTGATATAACTAGCTGAATGGTTTATTGACAATAGATGGGTAGTGCTTAAGACAGTCACTGCGCTTTGCCAATGTTATCCAGTAGAATAGTTGACCAAGTCGTCTAAGAGAAACTTTGCAAGAGATCGACATGAATGACTTTCACACTCAGGGAAAAAAGACAGTAATTATAAATAACAAGGAAAAAAAAGCAGATATCTAAAATGAAGGATAAGTAACAAACTTCTAGATGGGTACGATGGGTAAACATAAAATTTTAATAATAAAGTGTTACTATGAAATCAAAATATATGGATTCTAAAACTTTTGATCAGTATTTATCCTTATCACTTAAAACTATACGTAATATTTAAAGAGTACGGAATAAAAATTTAATAAATTAAGAAATGGCAACTTACAAATAACAAAAATTACACTCATGAATAACTATACAACCTCGTGTTATGATTATATAATCATTTAAAGCACAATACTTTTATAATCAAACTACTCGCCATATTAACGTATGGATTCACCCAAATGCACTGCATAAACGACGTCATTACCTCTTAACTTGACTTTTGCAATTCATTCTAATGCTAGTAAACATAGACAGTACTTATGTGGTTAAAGGTATATTTGATAAATTTGTAAAAAAGGGTAAAAACTAAAAAAAAGTACACAGTCTCAACAATAACTTCAACAAATGTAGTTTCAATGTAAACCCAATAACTAACTTAAGATATTTTCTAATCCACTTGAAGTTGTTTTTTTACCAATAGTAAATTCAAGTTATTCTCTAACAAAAACAGAATAAGATTTATAAAAATATCAAAAAACTATCAATTAACAAAGAGTCTTTCAGAATTTCGTGAAGTATGCCAATGAAAAAAATATAACATACAGCTGCATTATTAGGCAAAGCACTTCTTACATACATTCTTAAGTGCTGTTTGGGAATGTGGATTAAATTTAGGGGTTCGTACTCCAGTAATTGAGTAATAATACAGAAGAATTGACAAACACTTGCTTATAACTAATTTTACTTTAATGTAAGTAACTTTACTCCTTATTACACCTTTAACTATTTTAGATTTCTTACTTCTACGATCAATTACGAATAATACAAATATAATTACTGCCTGAACGCGAAGCGAGTTTACAAGATAAATTAATTTTGTTGTTCTCGACTTGAATTGAAACAATAGAGCGCTCGCCTTGAGTATGTAGTGACTCGACAATTGGACACGGACTGACTAACTCGTGTCGTTCTCGCAGAGAGAGAGAGAGCCGCTGCTCTCTTTACAAGTGCAAGGATTGGATAAATGGGACAAGGCACGTTAAATTCTCATAGGTTCGCCTTGATATCATCACGATTTATTAAGTAGTATTAGTGAGCACGCCAAACTATGACTTCATTCTAAGTACTATGACTTCATTCTAAATACTATGACTTCATTCTAAACATTCCCCCGCCTTTGCTTCGACGGAAGGAGAAGCAATTAAATTAAACAATCAAGAAAATTTAACCATAACTAAGGTGTAAGATAAAGACGCAATTTTTACTACATTACTTACTATATAATGCTTCATTACCAATCAACAATATCAACTTAGTGACTGGTCGAACAAGAGTAGTATCAGCTGTATTAACTTTAAAAACTCGCACTTTTGAATCACGGCCAGGAAATACTAACACTCTAGCTAAGGGCCAACAACCAGGTAGAGAGATTTCCCCTTTAATAATCACTAAATGATCGACTTGAAATGATCTCTGAGGGATAGTGCACTTTGTTCTTGGCTACAAATTAAGTAGGTGAGCAGGAGTTCAACTTTCCAGGTCTGACGGATCATCGGTCAAAAGAGAGATTGGACGCGAATTCAAGCATGCTTCTTTTTTACACAATAACGTAGAGTATTCCATAAATGTGAAGACCTGATTACCTACTACTGTATTTAAGTGATGCTTAGTAGACTTTACAGTTGCTTTCCAAACTCCACCAAAGTGGGGGGCAGCTGGAGCGTTAAAGTGCCAATTGGTTGCATTAAAGTTGACAATTGTGTAATTAGATCGTAAGAATTGCAAAGCTCGATTCATCGGCGTCTCAACTCAATGTCAGCACCAACAAAATTAGTTCCTCGATTACTATACAGATCGAAGCAATACCCTCTTCTAGAAATTAAACGTTGAAACGTTGCAATAAAGTCTTCAGTGCTATAGTCTTTAACAATCTTTAAGTGGACAGCCTGAGGACAGACAAATATAACTACATATCTCTGAGTTATGTCTTTACCTCTGAATTTGGCCAATCTAACGGAAAAGAGTCCTACTCAAGTTTCACTAATCACAAAGATTGTCAAGGAATTTTAACATGAACAATAACTGGAGCTAACTAACCGAGAGGGTCATGCAACCAAGCTATGTGAGGAAGTATAGATCTTTTGGACCATATTTCACGGATAGGGGTTCCACAGATACGATAACGAAACACACTCTCGGACGGTAACCACAAGAGTTCAAGAACTTGGACAGAAACTTCTGAATCACTTATGGTAATCATCGGAGTAGCCGCTAGTAAAGTATTGGACAGACCTTCCAAAACCTTATCATCATTGGCGGACTATTTGTGCAAGAAGAAACCTCTGAAGTTGGTCACATTAATCAATTGTTTTTTTTTTCAATTAGTGAATGACCACCAGATAATATATCATCCATGTAAATTTCATTGCTCAATACCGTGGGAGCTAAAGGATAAGCTTCATTGTAATCAACAGCTAACTGCTTCATGACGCGCGTAGCTAAGAAGGGTGAAGCTAATCCATAAGTAACAGTCTTTAACGAGTAAATTTTTAAGGGTGTCGAGAGATTGAATCGACAATATTTGCACTGAAACTTCATATCTAACTCACGAATTCAAGTTTGTCGAAAAAGTTTTTCGATATTGGATACAAAGGCGAATTTGTAGTTTCTCCAATTAGAAATAAGATTAGACAACCCAGGAAGTAAGTTGGGCCCTGAATGGAGAAGCTTATTTTATAAAGTATCGGAAGAAACCTTTGCTAAGCCATTGAACACGGTACGAAGTTTAGTAGTGGAGCTCGACAGTTTGATTACACCCTGATGAGGCATAACCCAACACTCTTTAGTAAAATCAGTATTAATTTCACACATGTGGTCTAGCTCTTGATACTCTTGCATGAATCTAACATACAAGTTGCGAAGTTTTGGGTTTCTCTGAAACCTACGCTCCAGACAGTTCATCATATTTAAAGATAGATGTCTAGAGTCTTTTGCGAGATTCAGAAAATTTAGAAAATAGTTAGGATTGTATTTAAAAGGCAACCTGACGATATATCTACCCAAATTGTCTTTTGAGTGTGTATTAGAAAAATAATTCTCACAATTTATCTCGTCAGGTATTAATTGTTTCTATGAACTACCGGGAATCTCCTCTATCTCTCAAAATATTAGCAATAATGGTACCAGCTGGGGCTCTTCTGAACAATGTAAAGAGACAGTACTACAAGTAAAAGATTTAACTGTACCCATTGGACCTGACAAGATCTAACCTAGAAGAGTATGAGTGGCAATTAGTTCATCGAGACTTACTCTTTTAATTTCTTCCTCTACAACCCTTGCATGAACTTCAGCTGCTAGGATAATGTCTATTTTATCAAAGCTAGTTTATTGTGGGTTAGCTAGTTTAATGCCTTTCTAGTAGTTTAAACTGGTTTCGTATCGACTAACTGAAGGTTGATAAGAAGAGACCTGTGGCAAAACCTTAACTTCTACCAACATCTTGAACTGTGATGGAAACCTGGGCTTTATTTCAAAACTAACAATCCTCTTGGCCACTCCTACAATAGCGCCATCAGACCCAGAGATGGGAATACTCGAATGCTGTCATTTCAGCTTCAATACGTCACAAAGAGAATCAGACACAATGGAGCATTGCGAGCATTGTTCGATAAGAACTCTAACTAACAAACGTACACCAGTTGGACTAATGACATATACACGAGCCGCAGCTAACAATACATCAATTCCACTAAAGGGAACGACTCGACTCGATTCGACTCTAAGACGACTCGACATGATGCGAAGCATGCTTAGAATTGGGTCATTTATGTTGGGGAAATAATTATCGCTTTTTTTATGATCCTGGTGTTCCTGACTCTGAGCAAGCGTTTGTAAATGTAGGAGGGTATGGTGCATTCTCTTGCACGTCAGACAACTAAACTTGGACTTGCAATCCTTCAACCGATGCCAACCTAAGCAATTGAAGCATAGATTATCCTTTACAATAAAATCATTACCAACCTCGACGGAAAGAGTTTTGAAACTATCACATTTACTTAAAGTGTGAGCGCCTTTGCATAGTAAACAAGTAGGCATTTTCTTAACAGCACGCTGGTCTTTAGTGGGCTCAGAAGAAACATGGGATTGGTGAGAGACCGTAGAGGGGTATCTAGAATTTGATTTCCCAGCTTAAGGTTTTGGGGCAGTGTTAACGATCTCACAAGATTCTAAAGTTATAATCTGAGACAATATGAATTCACTTAACTTGTCGAGAGTGGGTGGTTTTGTACTACTTCTGAGAAACTTGTGACAATTCTTATTAGTAGAAATATCAAATTTGCTAACAACTAGATAAATATAAAGGTTACCTGCTCCCAAGTCACGGCCCAGGGCATTAAGTGAGTCCATCGGATTGAGCCTCTCTTTACTAATGCGCTTCAGTTCTGACCCTGCTTCCAATTTCATAGGTTTACATAAAATAATACCTTGAAGGTAATTGTTCACGAGACGGCGATGACTATTTAATAATTTAACGAGGTAAGCCAAACTAAAGGATATTGATCGGTAGTCAATTAAATAAATTTAATCATTTCGAGAGCTTCTCCATTTATGTGCGCACGTAGTCGCTGGAATTTTACAATATTGTCTATGTTGTCTTTCTTATGAACTAAAGATTAAAAAATATCACGAAAGTTGTTCCACTCAGAATACTTTCCCGAGAATTTAGGCAGTGCAATATGAGAAAGATACGAGTTAGGTGTTAACAAAACTATCGGATTTGATTGAGTTGGAGGAATTATCGGTGGCTCTTTAGCGTTAACATTTCTAATAAATTCGATAAAATCCCCTTCAACTGCATAATACAGATCTTCGACTTTATCGAGTAACTCTGATATGAAATATAAGTGACTCTCATCTACAGTAGTAATTGACATGATTTTTTTATAATTCTCATTGAATTTTAACAAAAGTTTATCTCAGATTTCTATGGAAGCCTCCACTCTTTCTCTAGTCATTTTCTTTCTACCAGATTTCTTAAAAATCTCAAAATAATTACAAATTTTTGTATTTATTTTAACTTGTTCTTTATATAAGGTTTCTATTTTAAGTAATAAATTAAAATGACGGGAGAAAAGGCAGAGTTTTAACGGAACACTAATCTTAACGATACGCACTTATATATAATTAAATGTAAATTTCTTAATGCCTTAAATCAATTTAATTCCTACTTCTACTATTTGCAACAGAGTAGTAAGGTAGTTAGCCGAGGCTCTCATGGCCTGCAGCAATAGTAGTATCGTCCTCAAAGTGTGTGTGCGCCGGGGCTCACGGCCCGCAGCAACAGCAGTAGCACCCTCACTGTAGCGTCCTCGAGATGGCCAGTGGCTTGCAGAGATGCCAGGCAGCACTTTCGAGTAACGACGCAGTTGCACGGGCCTGCAGAGAGGCAAGGGGGAATGCCAATACAAATTACTATGGCAAGCGTTTTTGTCGCATCAATCCCTACACATCAATGATCAAATCTCTTAAATGAAAATTATTAATTGTAAGCAGTTTTAGACATGTACTATATTAAACCATAATGAGTTATCTATATTTTAAACTTCTTAAATTTTATGAGTAAAATACCCTAACACTTATATACTAGTAGTATTTATGTATTTGCATGTACAGATTTATAACAATCTTTTAACACTCACCTTCACAAGTAACACTGTCTAAACTTTAAGTTTGTAACACACAAATGACTTTAAATTTTAATTTTACACACTTTATATATTTAATACATTTTATATCCTCTCAACAATTTGCACTGCTATAACTCTAAAACTGGAATTCAAAATACATTTTATAATAATCAATATCATATTTAAACTTTTACGACAGTTTTTTCATAAGTTTAATAATTTGAGTATTTTTTACAATCTTTTGTTTTGAGATTAAACTCATAGCTTAATTTGCTTATAAATTATTTTGCCTACACTGTCGTTTCCTTATTTAAAACAAATTAAATTAGTATGTACTCAGTTCTTGACTTGCAAGATTTTCAAACTCTCTACAACATTCGCACATTTCTTTCTTTTTCCTTTGAAAAAGTCCCCTGTGTTCAAAGTAGAATTCTCCCTCTATTTTTTAGACCTAGTTTTTCTTATTCTGTCCCCCTTTCATTACACAGACACATAAAGAAAAAAAAGTTATCTGAGTTTGAGACAAGACCCATATACTTTTTTGTTTTTGGGTGCGCTGAATCCAAATCCGAGGTTAGATTTAGTTCATTACCCTCAGGTTTTCCCCAAGCTAGGAATAAAATCTTGGTAATTGCGTAATCCACATTTACTCTCATGATTTCGGAAAACCAGGTACTTCAACGTGGCCCAACTCAGGGCCTTACACTGAGTTCATGTAAACGAGATATACTCATTATAAATAACACGAGAAACATAACCTGAAAACGAAAAAACCCCTAGGATGTCTAAGAATTTATTAATTCTCCAATTCAAGATTCTATTGCAGTGGTCTCATATTACAGGAGACTGTGCAGTACCTCCATTTGAAGCTTTTACAGTTTGTAATAGGTATACTCCTCATCAAAAAAGATGGAAATCTGAAAATTCTTGCTACATTGGCATTTTATGGAGACGATGACAACTGTTTCAATGGTCTGTGTAGAATGATTCACTCTCCAGAATGTTATAGTGACAAAGCCAGCGAAGTCACGTTGCCCTTTGTGTGCAAGGATGATGCCGTAGTGTCTCCAACGAGGAGTTGACACTGTGCTCGTCGAATTCAGAAAGCTCTCATACTAAGCCCTGGAGAGGTATGAGGGTTATTACTTCCAGGACGGCGGGCTTACTTGTGATTGGACCAGGATCCCAAACGTGCGAGGCTCTTTACAAATTTATGGCTCCTTCAACTCACAAAAATCAACCTTATCATCAATCTTTATCGGAGACACTACGGCATCATCCTCGCATACAAAGGGCAGCGTGCATTTGTTGGCTTCGTCACCATGACATTCTGGAGAGCGAATCATTCTACACATCTCCATTGAAACAGTTGTCATCGTCTACATGAAATGCCATGGTAGCAAGAGTTTTCAGATTTTCATCTTCTTTAAAGAGAAGTATACTTATTCCAAACTGTAAAAGCTTAAAATGGAGAGACTCCACAGCCTTATATAATATGAGACCACTGCAATATAATTAAGAGTTGAAGAATTAATAAATTCTTGGACATCCTATGGAATTTTTCGTTTTGAGGTTACATTCCTAGTGTCATGTATGATGAGTATATCTCCTTTCACATGAACTCAGTGTAAGCCTCTGAGTTTGGCAACGTATGAGTATCTGGTTCTTCGAGATCATGAGAGTAAATGTGGATTACGCAATTACCTAGGGTTTATCCCTAGCTAGGAAGAAACTTAAGGGTGATAAACTTAATTTGACCTCGGATTTAGATTCAGCGCACCAAGACACTTGTAAGTACGTGGGTCTTGTCTCAAACTCAGATAACTTTTTGTGTGTGCCTGTGTTACTAATCTATTAACAAGAGTCTGAAATCACATAGTTCAGCATAATGGTGGCCTTGTATTTTAAATAATTGCATTGCTAATTGAAGAATAAAACCCTTTCCGTAAGATATTAAGAGAGCTTGTGTAGTTCTTTTTTTTTCAATTAAATTTTTAATTCACAACGAAGAGCCTTTAGCTGAATACCTTAATAAGCTAGAATCATTTATAATAAAAATTTTCTGGATATGGTACGGTATTTATCAAAGAACTTTTATCGTTATGTTATTTATATTTTTCTTTGCTACCTTACAATTTCAGACGTGGCTCAATGTTTTCTCCTCTTTTCTACATAGCCTACACATACATCTCTGAACTTTTTTATTTCCGTTTTTCTTATTTTTCTACATCTCATCCTTGCCCACTGTTCGATTCAACAACCTTCCTCATTTTCCTCCAAATACCTCTCTCCCTCTATTCCTTCTTTAACGTACTTGTAATTTTCATTATATCTTGATTTCTCTGTTTTTTCCCGTCTAGCTGTATTTCATGCTCTACTCTTGTAACCGAATTGGCTATTAATGTTTCTTCTGCATTTTGAACATTTTGCCCTTCATAGATTTTTTTATCACTTTACTGTCCCTATCATTTCAAATGCTTTTTTTAAAATTAATAGTCTCAGTTGTTCCTTTGCGATGTACAAAAGCCCTCATGTCTTCCTATAAACAAGTAAATACTCATCTTTCTCTGCTTTTGTTGATTATTCTAACTAAATACTCTGCTGCCTTTTTTTGTTGCTAATTCCCTTTTTGTACTTTCTGCTTCTTTTTTCCATATGCAGTCTAGCATGTTTCTACTGATTCCTTTGCCATTTTCACGTACCTTCTTTGAAGTTTTTCTATAATCTTGTTTCTTACTGAACCCCATATTTCTACTCCGTATAAACAGGCTAATTGAATAATTATATTTAATAGGTATAATCGTGTACCTAATTTATCAATTATTGCTCTTTTGTGAATTCCACATATCGTTTTTATCGTTATTTAAGCTTTCCTTGCTATTTTTTTCTTGCGATTTCCCACCATTTTCTTTCGTTAACCCAAAAACCTACAAATTCATTTCCTTCAACAACTTTAAACTTTTCCCCTTCTTTGTATTTTTATTCTTCATCTTTTTTTCTCCTACTTCTCCCTTGAAAATTGAATTACTATATTTGTTTTGATAGTGTTAACTTTCATTTTATTTTCGTAACTATATTTTTCAGAGTCTTTAATCTTACTTCTTAGGCCCTCCTTATTCTCAGCTACTGCTACGGCATCATTTGTAAACTTAAAGCAAAAAACTTTTACCCTACCGGCAACTGTTCCACCTTCGTTTTTTTAATAATTTATTTATCCTCTAGATCTTCAATAAGAATAATAAGAAGCATCGGAATAAACGGAAAGCCCTGTATCATACCCTTTTTTCGTCCTTAAGCTTTCTGAGATTTCCTCACCTATTAACATTTTTTATTTTTTGTCTCTGTAAATCTCTTTAATTATTCCCAGAATAGTTTCTTTAATTTGTAATTTTCCTAATTTTTTATATAATGATTAACTATCTATTAAATCAGAAGCTGTTAAAAATAAAAATTTAGTTTCTTGTTCTCTCTGAATCCTACTCAACTTTTCTTCAACTTTTTTTTTTTTTACCCAGTTTCTCATTATATTTGCCATTTTATTCATAAGTAGCTTGTACCCCACGTTTAACAATGCTACTCCTCTCTGATTTTTCACCTAATGTTCGTTTCCTGCTTTATATATTGTGTAAATTCTAGCAGTCTTCCATAGTTTCGGCATTTTGGCTTTAATCACTCACCTATCTAACATTTCTGCTGACCATCCATTCAGCAAACTTTTAAGAAGTTATATTGTTATCCAATCTTTTTCTGCTGCCTTATTGTTTTTCATTTTTCTCAAAGCAGCCCATACATCAACTCTTGCTATTTTCCCGTTTAAGTAGCCTAGCTCTACTACCTTGTCTATATTCCCTCGTATTGTTTTTTCAGATCTCTGTGTTTCTTTTACTCTTTTACCTTTTGCTTCTAACAAAGGTTCAAAATAATCCACTCATTCAGCCTTGCAGATTTTATTCCTCTCACTTGTTTTCTTTGGCTTAAACCTATTGACAGCCTACCAAAAATCACTTGTACCTCTGCTTTTCTTCATCTACACTTTTTTTTCGTCAATCTTATTTGTTTAAATATTTTTTTTCATTATTGTATACAACTTTGTCTTTCTCATTTTTTTACCTTACCATTTTTTTAATCCAACCCAAGTTTTTTTCTTCTGAGTTTAATACTTTTTCCCCAATATTTTTTGTCTTTTACCCTTGCTTTTTTTTTAATATTATTTTTAACTCCTAAGCTAATTCTCAACTATTTTTGTTTAAAGAAGTCCCACCTTTCTTTCAAATTTTTTCCCTGTAATACTAAATTTTTTTCTCTCTCCTTTAATAAATTTTTGTAATCAACGACTTTTTCATTTTTCCATTCTTATCTCTTATCAACTTCTTTATCCCTCTTGTTTTTTTGTCTCTTGGTTTATCTGATTTTTTTCATCCCCTCTAAAAATACAAGTTAAAGGTAAGTGGCGGAACTTTAATCTGGGTACGACTTGTAACTTATTTACTAAACTATCATCATCTTTGTCTAACTCTAGCACTAAGTCACGAATTGAGATACTTCATTCTCCGATATAAGTTGTTTTACCCTCCCAATCTCCTTCTGCATTTCCGTTTTTTATAATAAAGCCAAATTCATCACAGAAATTCAGTACCAGCCTTTCTTTACGATTTACTATGGCATCTTCCGATCTTTTTTCATTTAGTTCTCTAGCATTATTCATAGCTTGTAAACTTCCTAGTCCCATATTTGAATCTCCATTATAAAAACATGAGCATTCTTTTCTAGCCTTTCTTTTATCACTTTATTTAAATTTTCTATCACTTTTTCCATTCCTCCATTATTGTATAAACTTACTACTTTTAACCTATTTTTACTATCCACTTTTATTCTTCTAATAACTATACCTTACGCCCATTATTTTACTATTATTTTTACTCTAACATCTTTTCTTATTTCTAATAAAATATCTCTTTTTGCCCTTCGTTTTTCACTGTCTCTTACTGCGGACTTTCATGTTCAGTTACAGATATTACTTAAACTATTTACTCAGTCTTTTTCTCTGTGTGTTTGTAGCCACGTTTCTAAGATAATGATAATAGTATAATTTTTTTTAAATTCCTTAACTGTTTTTACCTTTCTTATACCTGAAATATTTTACAGAATTATATTTCTACCGAGCCCCACAGCTCCCCNCCCCACTCTTCTTCTTTCTTATCGAAAAAACTTCTTATTTGCTACTTTTTTCAGATCTCCTATGTCTTCATCCCAAAAAAACCACTCTTTTTCTAAGCAAATTTTTCAATATTTTAACCTTGCTTATTTTCTATTTTTTAGCACTTTGTTTTTCATTTTAATAAACCAGTCCTGGATTTGTCTCTCTCTTTTAGTTTAATTATTTTGGTACCACACAGTCGATCATTTTAATTCTTTTTTTCTTTCAATTATTCCTACTTTGTTCTTTAAGTTATATAATTGGGCTATAATTCCTCCTACGATTGATTGAAAACTTTGTACTCCAATTTTTAAATGCATTTTGTCCCGCACTACTTTACTAATTTTTTTCTCGATGCTTTTGCTTTTAGCTTTTGGATCTCTTTTAAACAAATTTTTTTCCCTTCTTTCTTCAAGCTTATAAGTATTTTTCTTCAATGAATATTATTTTTTCTGGCCATAATATTTTTATTTCTTCCGTATTTACCACTTTTGCTTTCACTTCAAGGCCTTTTCCTTTTTAATCATTATTTTCCAGGTTTATATGTCAGTTTGAAGCCCTGAATATCTTACAATAAAAAATTAACAAGTCAATGGGTTTTATGTTGATTATTTATTTTAATGCTTTCTCAGCTGTTAACATTTTCTTTTTTTCTAATACTTGTGTGGTAGGGTGATAAGACGCCGCACTTTATTTTCTTTCATCATTTAAATATTGGAATTAATTTGGATCAGAGCTCGAGGAGGTGCATAGGTAAAACGTTTGTGCAGAGTGTTCTGCAAAAAAGAACTGGCATAGGAGTTCGATGTATTTGAAAAAGCTAAATAAACAAAGAAAAAGTAAAGTAAGTTTAAAGATTTACTTGTAGGTGTTATCTTAAATTAGAGCACGCATAGCCCAAGAAAAAAAAAATAACAGGTGATTATTACGGAGGTCATATTTTCATGAAAAAAATAGCAGATACAACAAAAATAAAAGGGGAGGAGACAAAGAACGGTAAAAAAGTAAAAGTTGGTATTAAAAAAAAGGCGGAGGCAGACTGAAAAAAGTTAAAAAATGTATGGAATGGAAAATAACGAAAAGGTAACAGTTATACAATACTGGAAATTCCTAGAGCTTCACGTAGTGTCTATTAATAATATAACGGCAACAATTATCATGGCTATTCTATAAATTTGTTTTTTTTAACAGTAAAATACAACGTTTCGGAAGTGTATGTGCAGCCATCTCCAGGTAGACTGGAAGGCAATTACGAAAGTAAGTTACGGGTAAACATTTCACAATAAGTAAATTACATTAAAAAGAGGCATAAGCCATAATAATCATTTTATTTGAATCTTTTCGTAAATACTTAAATGGCGCTTAAAAATCATCTACTTGTAACTAGTGAGCCCAAATTCTTGTGTAGGGTAACCTACGGTTGTGTGGATCACTGGGTTGAATAGGTTTTTATCATTATTAAAAAAATCACACTACTCATCGTATTGATTTTATTTTGTTGCATATTATCTTAAGTAGTTAAAGAGCCTCCTAGGTTTGTTGATTAAACGCTGCAAAAAAATACTATTTTCAATGAAAATTTAAAGTACAAAAAAAACAGTTTTTTCAAACTTCAAACAGGAATACAAGAATAAAAAAGATTTTTTTCCTATTTGTAAAATTTGATATCAATGAAGCAACTATTACACTTTAACGCAATGCTTCATAAAAATAGATATTTACAGTTTTAAATACATTACCTAATATTAAAGAAATATATGTACGGGGAGGGGGCTGATAGGTCAATTAGATGAGGCAAAACAGGCTGAAACAAGCATAGCAGCAGATGATTTTTATATTTTTCTATGTCAGACACTTGCTCTGATAACCTATGTTGTGATGCGATAAAGTTTACGAATTAAAACCAAAGTGATAGTCAGGCCGTACAAAAGAAAAACAAATCAGCAGTCCTAGTGTTACGTCAGCTCGACAAATTATTCAAGTCCAAGCTTGTATTTAATAACTTGAGACTTAGATTGGGCACGTAGGTGAGGCGCTGGGCTAGAGAATAGATAAAAGTCACGGTAGGGTACTCGAAAAGGGGATACAAATGCTTTTGAATGAAGGGAATCAAGTTTTAACACACCAGAGCGATTGTTGTTCTGTATCGCGATGCACTTACTCCCAACGCACCAAGGAGTTTCCAATACTACCCAGAGTGGCATATCGAAAACGTTCCGTTCGCAACCCAGAAGCTACACATACCGTCACGATTGTTCTAGATTTTACGTATGGAACAGTCGATTATTTAACCACAAAATCTAGAAGATTCCAAAAATGTAACGAGTAATAATGTGCACTTTTGATGCTATGACCCCACCGAAAATCAAAGAAGAATAAAAACTTAAAAAGACTTGATAATTTTTAACTACTTACTTTCGATATATTTTGAAAAATAATTTTACACATAACCGTCCAAAGTCGAGATATACACCACGGTCGTGGAGGACCAAATTATATTAAAAGCGGACTCTAGAAACCCAGTCAGCTGGGGTAAAAACAAACTTGGTACTTTTCTGGACTTTCAGGCCTTTTTACAGGGAGTAGCGGACCTCAATCACGCGCTGGCTCAAAAATGACGCTGGAAAACTTGCCGTTAAAATATCTTGAAAAAAAGTTAATAGCCAAAAATTAAACTGGCTAGAACTGCTCTAGTTTAGCCACTCAGACATTATGACACTGACGGTCGGAACGTTCCTCGAACGAGATTTAAAAATTAAATTAATCACTTTTAAACGAAACAAAAATGTTACAGAACAACTAAGAGCAGCATTAGAGACTACCAATGATATATATAAGTCGTGAAACGGATAATTTTCCATAATTATACCCGAACCCAAAAATATCATTTATGTGCCTATTCTAACTTTCTACTCATTCCAAATTCTGGCTTTCATAACTCGAAAACCAGGATAGACGCCCCACTAACAATCATACACATTGTTTATTATTACATAAACAATGTACAAAAATCTTAATATCCAAGAAACAACGAAGAGGCAGGTAAATTTAAACAAATTTTCCACTTAATAAGTATATCAAAAAAGGGCGAAATTGTGACTTTTAGCTTACATAACTTGAAGTCCAGAACAAAGACCCCACTGGAAATGATACACATTGTTTATTATTATATAAACAAAAGATAATAATTGGAAAATCCGAGAAAAAAAGGAGAAGCGGGTAAGTTTTCAGCGATTTTCCACCATACGCGTACATCAAAAACGGACTCTTTGCGACTTCTGGCATTCATAATTAGAAATCCAGAATGAAGGCCCCGGTACAATTATTAACATTGTTTATTATGACAAAAACAATGTATAAAAATTTTATTATCCGAGGAAAAACGAAGGGGCAAGTAAGTTTTCAGCGATTTTCCACCATACCCGTATATAGAAAACGGCCATATTGCGACTTCTGGATTTTTTAACTCAAATTCCAGAAGGAAGGCCCCGCGAGAGATAATTAACATTGTTTATTACTACATCAACAATGTATAAAGATATTAATATTCAAGAAACAACGAAGGAGCGGGTAAGTTTTGAGCGATTTTCCCCGTCACGCGTACATCATAGAAGGGCCAAATTGTAACTTAAAAACCAAATCGGAGGCCTCGCTGAAAATGATACACATTGTTTATTATTATATAAATATTAGATATACATTGTTTATAGAATAGTGAACAATGTTTATAATTTACAGCAGGGCCTTCGTTGTGCATTTCGAGGTATGAAAGCCATAAGTCACAGTTTGTCCGTTTTAGATACACGCGTTAGGTGGAAAAACACTTAAAACTTACCCACCCTTTGTTTTTTCTTTGATTTTTTTATAATTATCTATAGCTCATTTAATAATTAACAAAATGTATCATTTCAAGCAGGGCCTTCGTTCTGGATTTTATCTGACAAAACCTAGAACTTGCAATTTGGCCGTTTTCGATATACGCGTATGGTAAGAACTCACTAAATATCTCCCACACCTTTGTTTTTCTTGGATATTTAAATTTTTATACATAGTTAATGTAATAATAACCGATGTGCATCATTTTAGGCGGGTCCTCCTATTTGGTTTTTGAGTTGGAAAAAACAGAAGTCGCAATTCGGCCATTTTAAATATACGCGTATACAGAAAAATCACGGAAAACTTTTTTAAATTATTATTTATTATTTATATAATAAAAAGCAATGTGTAACATTTTCCGTGAAACCTTCGTTCTAGATTTCGAGTTATGAAAGCCATAAGTCGCAATTTGGCCGTTTTAGAAAACTGCTGAAAACTTATCCACCCACCCGTTTTCTCTCAGATTTTTGAATTATTTTTTATTGTTTATAGAACAATCATTATTAAGTATTATTTTTAGTTGGACCTTCGTTTTAGAATTTAGTTACAAACCCTGGAACTCGAAATTTGCCCGTTTTCCATGTACGCGTGAGGTGGAAAATCGCTGAATACTTACCCACCCCTTCGTTTTTTCTTCGATATTAAAATTTTTATTCATTGTTTATGTAATAATGAATAATGCGTATTGTTTTCAGCGGGGCCTTCGATTTGGTTTTTGAGTTACAAAAGCCAGAAGTCGCAATTTAGTCGTTTTCGATATACGCGTATAATGGAAAATCGCATGAAAATTACCAGCCCTATCATTTTTTCTTCGATATCAAAATTTTTATACGTTGCTTATGTAATAAAACATAATGCGTATTGTTTTCAGCAGGGCATTCCATTTGGTTTTTGAGTTACAGAAAACAACAAAAGAAAAACAAATCAGCAGTCCTAGTGTTACGTCAGCTCGACAAATTATTCAAGTCCAAGCTTGTATTTAATAACTTGAGACTTAGATTGGGCACGTAGGTGAGGCGCTGGGCTAGAGAATAGATAAAAGTCACGGTAGGGTACTCGAAAAGGGGATACAAATGCTTTTGAATGAAGGGAATCAAGTTTTAACACACCAGAGCGATTGTTGTTCTGTATCGCGATGCACTTACTCCCAACGCACCAAGGAGTTTCCAATACTACCCAGAGTGGCANCAGATTCTCAGAATATTATTCATTTTTTATATGATAATAAACAATGTACATCATTTTAAGCAGAGCCTTCGTTCTAGATTTTACGTTATAAATGCTATAAGTCACAATTTGGCCGTTTAAGATTCACGCACATGGTGAAAAGTCGCTGACAACTTAACCACCTCTTTATTTTTTCTCTTTTTAAAATTATTATTTATTGTTCATATAATAATAAACAATGTGTATCATTCTAAGCGGGGCCTTCGTTCTAGAATTTAGTTACAAAACCTGGAACTCGAAATTTGCCCGTTTTCCATGTACGCGTGAGGTGGAAAATCGCTGAATACTTACCCACCCCTTCGTTTTTTCTTCAACATTAAAATTTTTATACATTGTTTAAGTAATAATAAACAATGCGTATCATTTTAAGCAGAGCCTTCAATTTGGTTTTTAAGTTACACAAGCCAGAAGTTGCAATTTAGTCGTTTTCAATATATGCGGATGATGAAAAATTGCAAGAAAGTTACCCGCTTCTTCGTTTTTTCTTGGATACTAAAATTTTTATACATCGTTTATGTAACAAAAAAATTATGCGCACAATTTTTAGCGGGGCCTTTAATTTGGATTTTGAGTTACAAAAGTCAGAAGTCGCAATTTAGTCGTTTTCTGTGTACGCGTATGATGGAAATTCGCAAGAAAAGTACCCACCCCTTTGTTTTTTCTTGGATATTTAAATTGTTATACATTGTTTATAATAGAAAACAATGTGCTTAATTTTTAGTGCGGCTTCTGATTTGGTTTTTGAGTTTCAAAAGCCAGAAGTCGCAATTAAGTCGTTTTCGATATACGCGTATGATGGAAAATCAAAAGAAAATTACTCGCCCCTTGGTTTTTTCTTGGATATTAAAATTTTTAAACATTGTTTACGTGATAATAATTAATGCGTATCATTTGTAGCGAGGCCTTTAATTTAGTTTTTTGTTACAAAAAACAGAAGTCTTAATTCTGCCATTTTAAATATACGCGTATAGAGGTAAACTCTGAAAATTTACCCGCCCCTTTGTTTTTCCTCAGATTCTCAGAATATTATTCATTTTTTATATGATAATAAACAATGTACATCATTTTAAGCAGAGCCTTCGTTCTAGATTTTACGTTATAAATGCTATAAGTCACAATTTGGCCGTTTAAGATTCACGCACATGGTGAAAAGTCGCTGACAACTTAACCACCTCTTTATTTTTTCTCAGATTTGAAAATTATAATTTATTCTTCATATAAAAACAAACAATGTGTATTATTTTCAGCGTAACCTTCATTCTAGAGTTTGAGTTATGAAAGCCAATAGTCGCAGTTTGGCCGTTTCAGATATACGCGTAGGGTGGAAAATCGCTGAAAACTTACACGCTCCTTCGTTTTTTCTCGGATTTTTAGATTATTATTTATTGTTCATATAATAATAAACAATGTTTATCATTTTTAGCAGGGCTTTCAATTTGGTTTTTGAGTTACAAATGCCAGAAGTTGCAATTTAGTCGTTTTCGATGTATGCATATGATCGAAAATCGCAAGAAAATTACCCACTCCTTTGTTTTGTCTTGAATTTAAAAATTTTTATACGTCGTTTATCTAATAATAAACAATGTGTAGCATTTTTAGCGGGGCCTTCAATTTTGTTTTTGAGTTGCAAAAGCTATAAGTCGCAATTTAGTCCTTTTCGATATACGCGTATGATGGAAAAACGCTGAAAACTTACCCGCCCCTTGTTTTGTTTATTATTTTATCACCATCAATGTTTAATATTTTTAGCGGAGCCTTTGTTCTGGATTTCGAGTTATGAAAGCCAGAAGTCACAATTTGGCCGTTTTAGATTTACGCGCATGGTGGAAAGTCGCTGAAAACTTACCCACCCCTTTGTTTTTTTTGGATATTAAAATTTTTATACATTGTTGATGTAATAATAAACAATGTGTAATATTTTCAGCTGGGCCTTTATTCTGAATCTTGAATTATGAAAGCCAGAAGTCGGAATGAGTAGGAAGTTAGCATAGGCATAAATATGATATTTTTGGGTTCAGGTATAATTATGGAAAATTATCCTTTTTGCGACTCATTTATATTGTCGGTAGTCTTTAATGCTTCTCCTAGGTGTTCTGTAACATATTCGCTCCGTTTTAAAGTGATTAATTGAATTTTCAAATTTCGTTCCCGGAATGCTCTGAACTTGAGTGTCATCAGAAATTGGCACTTCCCGCGTCCAGCTTACTCATCACCATGCGTCAAGAGATGTGAAAAAGGAAATGTGATTCACTTACTCGTGCCTTTATTTTTTTCTTTACATAAAAATGTTACAGATTTTTATTGTGGCTTAATATTAACATTATATAAAATATGATTAGTTCTTACTTATGCTAAACACTATTCGTGTATTCAATAAAACTTGTTGCAAAAGGAGCGTACTTGTGGTTTACTAAAATTACAATTGTGTGCTACGGCGTTGCAAATAGTAGTAATTGAAATTTTAGATGGGGAGATGTACCGACGTTGAAGAAAAGAATATGGTATACCTAGTAAAATCTTAAGGACAAAAGCTCGAACTATTGAAGGAAAAACTAACAAAAGAAAGTTGTGAAGTTGTGTATAAACCAGGTTCGTTTATTGTCATTATGTTCGGTATGTGATATTTTATAAATATACCTTTCTATTACTTAGTTCGATTGAAACTTTGAGTTTAAACAACAAAAAATACTGATTTTTTTTATTAGGATTAGGCCATATAGCCATAAAGTGTTTAAGAGATTATCAGTAAATATAAAAAAATCAGTATAATTTGGGCAAACTTTATGAAATTAAAAATTTACATGGATTCTGAACATAAATGTTTTGAATGAGAAGTTTTTTTCACAAGAAATGTCAGGAATAAATGTAAAATTTTTAACTGAAAAAATTTTACATGATGTGTCCACTGAGGTATCAACACACTGCGTTGTTCCATTTAGTGAGTCTCGGGCAAAGCCGACTAGTAATATATAAAATAAAGTTTAAAATTTGTTCTTCTATTTGCATTTAAATACAGTTTTTAGTACGTTTTAATTAATTTAAGAACGAGAAAAAAAGTGTTTCGTCGCTTTAACCGCTTTCAGTTCATTAATGTTGGCGTTATTGAATTTGTTTTTGCTAAAATTCAATATTTTTCTGTAACGTATTATCATCATTTAATAAATATATTTTATTGCTGTAAGAGTATAAAAAAATACGACAAAATAACAACCCACAAACATAAAAATTAATCCCAACAATCTCATAATACATTTTTTTGCATAGTTTTTAGTAGTATTGATCTTCCGTTGGCACATAAACGTATCAACACATAACTAAATTTAAAAATTATTTTCAACAACCACAATAGCCCTTAAATAATTACTTTTATATTTATTAACAATTATTTACTATTAGACATCTATTTTATAAGATACTTATCAAGACAATAATAAAATTTTCATTTGGAAGAGATTGTTTTTATCAACCTTAAGAGTAAATTTTAAGCACTACCAATGTATGAGACCGACTTTTAATTTTGTCAGAGCAACAAGTGTATCTCTTATAAATCATCTACTTATGACATAAAATAAATTTTCAACACAGTGTGAGGGTAATCTGAGGTGGTCACGTGGTGCATGTACGGATGTATATATGGGCATGATCACGTTTTTTTATCAACTTAAGTAGATGTTATTCCTGTAACTTTCAATAGCATGTACCTTTTTGACATTTTACTTCCTTGCAAAACGATTTATACGAAACTTATAAATCTTATTAATATATGTTGTGCGATTTTATCGTTTTTATCTACAATATTGTCCTAACATGATAAATAACGGAAATAGTAAAAAAATAGACACCTCATTAGTTTGTAATGTGTTATTTTCTTATTATATTAGACATTTAATTTAAAATATAACATTTGTTTGGTATTCGAGAATAAGTAAATATATTATTCATAGTAGATTTTGAATTAAATTTTTTAATTAGAATCATAGTTTTTGCCAGGCAATCTGGAGGTCAGTTGTACCTTACATGTAAGACGTTATATTTCATATAACTTCAACCACTTCTTACTTTTTTCTTCTAAGATTTGGTTCTAAATTTTATTTTGTGATATACACATATTCAGATTAAATTTTAAAAATAATTCGAGATTTTACAAAACTCTTAATTTCAGTATCTTTCAATATAGTTATACCTGTACAAACATAATTATATTACAGATCGTACGTAGCATTACCCAGCATAACATTACTATTCTCAATAGCTAGCTTTAATTAGGATTATGGGAAATGGTTTACTCGCTTAAAAGATATTTTAATTAAAAATATAAATCTGCTCCGTCCTACTATGTAGTGGGTTTCTAAATATGTGTTGAAGAAACATACATAAAGTGCATGTATGAGAAGCAACGAGTAAGGTAGTTGCACGATGGGAAGACTCTAAGATTTTAACTTATCCTCGTATGACATTATATGGCATTAACGATAGTCCAGCGTGATATGCCTTCACGTTTTTTTTGCTTGTAGCAAAACTTATAGCTGCATTCAAAATTCTCTAAAGTTTCGTCGTAAGCTCGACAAAATGTCCCAGGAATATTTACGCACCAGAATCAAAATTAGTAAGAATGAGCAATGTGACTAAAATTATCCTCATGTCAAAAAAAAGAGCAGAGCTACATCATTAAATTTTAGTTAACGCAGCATATACTTTTTTGGAAGTGTTTGGGCACTGCTCTTCTAAATTATGTTTGCCATTAAAAGTTATGCCAAGAAAATTAAGAGTAGATTGACTATTGACTGTTAAATCTGGCAACTAAAGCTCCACATTGCATGAAATGTATCCAAGACTTGTTATTCAAGAAATTTTAGAAAAGCCGTTTGCATGATTCAACCTTACTTAGAGCCCAACTGAAACTTATCAAACGCTTGTTTTCCATGGAGAAACAATGTAAGCTGTTGAAGGGCAATATGCTAAAGAAATTGAAGGTTAACGCACTAAACAATAATCAGACAAAAATCACTCGGCATCACGGGAGACTTTACCATGAGAAGTGACTTAATAATCAATAGCTTGCACAAATTCGGAAAAACTCCGAACTTAAGCGATTCATCAAAAATGTGCATTGAAACTGGCATTATGATAAGCAAGCTCTCCTCAAAAAAAAAACCAGGATTTCATCCAAATTCATAGTTTCCAAGCACTCTGTTGTATTTAAATATTTTTATGTGTAACACGCACCCTAAGTACATTATTTTAATCACTGCACCTCAGTCACTTAAGCAGTAGTATTCTTGTTAAAGCCTTTACGGTCTCTAAAAATGAAAGTATTTCGAGCACATTCAGACTATTACGTCGCGTCGGCGCGACGATTTATTTGAGTCTAAGCTTTCGCTGAACGACTCGGAACACACGCTGGGCACGTTGGCGGGATGCAGGGCTAAAAAATAGTTCAATCAAACGATACGGTATTTACAAAGGGGGTACGACTACTTTAACACTACTTGAAGTGACTAAAAACTACCAGTACCGTTACAAGTAAAGGTATCGTTTCTAGAGGTTACGTAAAAGGAGCCGAATATATTTTAATTCGCGACCCATCTAAAATCTACCAATACCGCCACGATTAGTGGCATAAGTTCTAGTTTTTACGTACAACTCAATAGATTATTTAATTTCCGTGGTTTCTGAGGTACAAATACTGTTGCGAGTAATGTTATGCACGTTTTTTTAATTATTCCCCGGTTTTCCATGGGTACCACTACTATAGCGAGTATTGGTGTGCACGTTAGAGTTTATGCTCGTGCCGAAAAGGTAAAGAAGAAGTAAGTAAAGTAAAATAGATATTTACCACTTATTTTTATTTAAAAAGAAAACGCTTATGCACGCGGCAAACCAGCGCGAGATGTCTGAAACCAAAATTAAATCGCGCTCGTGAAGGATCGTACCGTAGCAAAAGTGGACTCTAGCTACTCACTCGACCGTTCAAGGGTGAAAATGAATCGTGTCCTCACCTCGTGGTAGACTGGGAGGTAGCAGAGGCGGACTGTAACTACTCAGTCTGCCGTTCGAGGAGTAAGAATTAACTGCCTGTCTTCGGGGCCTCCATGCCTTTTTATGGGGAGTAGCGGACCCCAGTCACGTGCTGGCTCGAAAACTTGCCAGAGGAAAATCTTGAAAATATAATAATAGCCGAAAATCTAGTTGGCTAAAGCTGCTCTAGTTGAACCACTCAGAAATTGATACTTCCCACATCCGGCTTGCTTTCCTACATGCGTCAAGAGAAGGAAAGGTGATTCACTTACTCCTGCCCTTCCTTTCTCTTTTACATCAAAATTTTACAGAATTCCATTATAACTAAATATTAACATTAAGATAAAATATTATTAAAATTTACTAATTCTAAACACTGTTTGTTTATTCAACTGAACTTGTTGCAAAAAGAGCGGTGAAAATCGCTTAGCATTTCGATTAATACTCGGGTGAAAAAGTGATCGGTGTGTTACGATATCTCAATTAACACTAATACTTACGCAGCAGTAAAGGTGGCCGTTTCCATAATAACTTATAATTATAATATTAGTGGTAGTTATTATGATAGTAATCATGATAATAACAATATTAATA
>NW_019379542.1:51897-79611 GCF_000648655.2 Copidosoma floridanum
AAAGAACCGTCTAGTGATTTAAACAATTTATTTCATTTGGTGAATTTATCAACTATTTGTACAAATTAATCTCCACACTTAACTATATATTTAAAACATCTTTTAGTGATCAACTTTAAGTATTTATTTAGTGGGACCGTTGTAAATCACCGTAGCTATGTTGTAGGGACTTCGTTTCTATACAGTACTTTCTTATATGATGTTATTAGGTCTTTCTAAATTAACAGTTAAAGATGGTAGTTTGTGAAAAAGTCATGATATCCCCTTAGAAATACCTTTTAACAAAACTAAAATGTTTGGTAAGTTTGACGTGTTGAGTTCATATTTTGTAAGAAATTTCTGAAGCCTTCATACAGTGGCAAGAACTTTAACAAAATCAAACTATATAATATTGACTTTTGCCCTAACATTTTTATGTCCTTTAGACATAGCAAGGCATGAATGTTTGATGTGAGGTTTACATAAATTACGAGTCAAAAGTCAATATTACTTAGTTTAATTTTGTTAAAATACAAGTACTAAATCGTATTATCCTACGAATGTCATACCAAATGTATGCTGCACCAAAAATTAAAAAAAAACTCTACCGTTTTTATACTTTAATTTCAGAACTTTTCAAGGCTACAGATTCATGAGAAAGAAAACTCTTCATTGCCACTGAGTAAAGGCTTTAAAAATTCCTTACAAAATATGAACTCAACACATCAAACTTACCTAATATTTTAGTTTTGTTAAAAGCTATTTTTAAGGGATACGTATTAACTTTAAATTATTCTGATATTTAGCATTATATCGTTTAATCCTAATCTAAAGTTGTGTTTGCAATTAATATTACACCTCAGTTTAACTGTTTCCAGTTGAACTTTTGCATCGACAGTTATTTCATTTTTATGCATCATAAGATTTTTGTTTGTTTTTTATTTCTGGTTAGCATAGGCCAGCGTGCATGTACATGAATTATCACTCTGTAGATACGAGTAACTTGCAGATGATTCATGTCTTTTCAGATGCACGTTGGTCCTTGCTCAAAATACTTTTAAAACAATATGGAAAATTCCTAAGGGATGAGCGGGGAAAAAATTATTAGTAATTTTAGTTAACCGACGTTACAAGTCAAGCAAACTTCAGCGCCACAGTTTGAACATCGTGTTCAAAGATACCTTTGATAGCAATCCCTCACTTAAGAGTAATATGTCTTAGAAATTAATATAAATGTTGTCAACAGGACTTGCCAAGTCACTCACCTTGTAAGTAAGGTCAAACAGCATGACACTAAGACTAAACGACTTAAAAAAATCACAGAATATATTCCACGGCATGGTTGCAGTAAGACAGTCAAAATTTGAGTACGTCAGTCTACCTCTGACCAATATCCTTATCTTGGCAGCTTCTGAACAACAATAAATAAGAGATTTTTGCTGTTGTAAAAACTTAGACTGCAATAAACTCTGATCTTTTCAAGTAATTGCTATCGTGTTTAAGTATGAATGTAATACGCACACGGATGGATAAGTATACATACAATGCAACACTGCTTTATCTCTTGCATCTATAATTTTTATGCATAGAGTATGTCAAAACAGAGAAATTACTAAGGGGTAAATCGTCCTCAAGCCAGGTCTCACTGATACCCATTAGGCACTCCAATCTTTAACACTATACGTCTCGCTTTCTTACAATACGCACACATGGATTGAGCATGAACGTGGTGAAACAAAAGCAATGCAAATTCTGGTTTGTGCTGTACACTATAGTTAGTGTGTCTCTGTTATTTATTACTTTAGTTTTTGAAAAAGGACATTAAGAAGGATATTGTTTTTTTTAACCGACTGGTTTAAGCTATTACCTGAGGTATGGAGCATGTACCCAAAAGAAAATCATCCATGTATACTTTTTCTCTTAAGATTTTAGCTTTTAAAAGTAATTTTTTTTTGAAGTTATACTTTTATAGGCCCATTATAAATGAGAGTAAATCAACGATTTCAGAATGCTAACCTTCAGAAAATGAGTGATGGAAATTTATTTTGCATGTTACTCCCCTTTTTCCCTTCCGCCCTTGTCATACCACCCTGCACCGATACCCTTTACACCACACCCACGCAACGCTACCATACCACAGCACACATCTTAAATTTTATTGAGCCCGCAATCTCCTGCACACTACTTAAGGCTCTTACGCACTTCAATGATCCAATGATCGATCCCGATCTTGGAAACTCGATTACTTCTTGTTATCGTATGGTTCGTTACTTATTTTTAACGTAAATATTTATTTACTGCTTATTGGTCGTTTAGTTTCATTTATTATTAAATTACTGAATAGATAAATTAATTTTTTTAGTTGAAAGACTTTTTTCAAACTCAGAAATTGATATATATATTTAAGCAGAGCAGCTTTACTACATAATGATAAATATTTATTTATCATTAATTTCTTGTTTTTACAATCAGTTAATAATTTTTTATAAAATTTTTTAATTTTCTTTCAAAATTTTTACAATTAAAAAAAAAATTTTTTAAATTTTATAAGTACATTAATTGATTTAAACTACATTTTGTTTTTTCAAATTTTTTCCATCCATGATTAAGGTGATTTTTCTCAAGGAGCTCGAGAGTGATAATAAAATGCAGAGATCATAATGATATAGAGTTTTCTTAATAGTCTAAAATACGTAGAACTTATATGAATTTTTGAAATACTTGTTATAGGTCATTTTTAACAGAATTATACAAACGGAAATCATGTGATTAACATAGCCTCTTGTGGAAAGTAACCTCTTTGTCTCGCTTAAATAAACAAAACTTTTTGAAAAATGCAAAGGTGTTGAAAAAAGTCTACCTACGAGTTAATTATTGTTTAATTATTCGGTGAGCAAAATTTAGAGGCATGTTATAGTGCATTTTAAACAATGAAAACATGAAACGTTAGAAAAATATTGAGTTTGCGGGGTGCAAGAAGGGGTGCGCGGTAAAGGGGGCCAAGCTCCTCATAGAGGGGACTCTCACTTCCTCGTCCCTTTGAATGATACTCCCGAACCTTCTCAAGGACGATCATCACGGCAAGTGAAAAAAAGTTTGGAAAAGGGAGAAAAGCACTAATGTATGTAGAAACGCTGGCAACTATTCTTCTCATATGGATGTACTTACATACACGCTTTTTTCGCATACTTGAACTTGACCCCTTCTTTTTTCTACAACACCTTTCTGATCGTATTATTTTTTACTAATCTTAAATAGAAAGCCTCGATTCCAAGCAGGAGGTAATGGACAGAGATAAACAAAATTTCAGAGACATCTAACATATCTATATTATAGTCAATAAAAACGTAGTGCCAGTAGTGCTCAGCTATCAAGTTGGCATTGAACTCGGCAACACGAATATTTTGACAAATGGCGTCAATAACATACGTCAGATAAAGTCGTTTGAGTCTTGTTCTAACTAAATCACCCTCAGTATCAATCTTACATCTCTATGACCTATCCTCCTCACGTAAGGTAATGACTTCCTCATTTGCCCACATAAATTTTTACATTTTTTTAACGACTATTAGTGATAAAGAAAAGCTAAATGATAAATAAAACAATTAAAAAGCTATATGTACAGTGTGTATCTTTATTTGAATAAAAATTGTCGACGTTTCACTACTTAAGGAGGCCTTTTTAAGATATATTAACAGTCCTGCCTTAGTAGGTACTTCTAGCACTCCCCATAGTTCACAATTGGTATCCAAACTTCAACCTACATACTAAATCAATAAATGTTCCGGCCGCACTGAACAGACGTATCTCTAAAGAACCGTCTAGTGAATTATTTCAAGTATGATTTTTCTTCATGTACGTCAAGAACTATTGTTAATATTTAAAATATACTGTTTGGCCACAAAGGGCTGTATGTGCAACGTTAGGACTCGATCATTTATTTAAATTAAAAAAAACAGGTGTGGGTCTCGGGACCCCCGACAGATATGAAACATCAAAGAATACGTTATTGAACTCGGTTGTATTATTTATTCATATTAATTTTCTATAAGACGTTGAGCTCATCACCCCTATGCAGTACATGATTTTTTAATTTTTCACTTGAGAGTAAAAAATCGGGCACAGATATAAAAAATATAAGGTAGAAATGTGAGTATGTAAGAAGAAGAGTGTATAAATAAAAATAAGCAGCATAAATTTAAAAAATGGTTTTTGTTTATTTTCACTAATACATGGAAAAGTGTAGCAGTATAAAAATATACAGACTATGTATAAAAATACTTATATTTTCTACCGTAATAAACATTAAGTTTGATCATTCGTAGCATCGGTGACGTCAGTAATGGTAACATTCGATGATGTTTGCGATGGAATAACAGTAATAATAGGTCGATAATAACTAAAATATGTAACAAAAATGCTCGCATACGGCGACGCGGCTCTGGCGTGGTGCGCTAAGTAGCTAGGAGTGGGGAGAGAGCCCGCTTGGGTCTGGCGCTGCTGCGTGGCGACGCGGTTCTTGCGTGGCGACGCGGCTCATGCGTGGCGACGCAGCTCTGGTGGGGCGATGCTAGCTAGGAGTGGGGGGAGAGCCCGCTTACGAGCCTGGCGACGGCTCGCGTGGCGACGCATCGCCATGCAAGGCTCGCTTTTACCCTCCAAGCGTCGCAATAGATGTTTCACATCAAAAATTTATTTGACACAAAAAGTTTTTTTAAGAATTCCAGATGATGGAAATACTACATAGCCGAAATATAAGGCAAATGTTATACTTTTTAATAATAACTGGTCCTGCTCAACCAAACAAGCTGTCAAACATTTTTATACCGACAACATCATTAATATTACGATTTGTGACGAATGAGATTAAACAAATAACGTAAATTATTAGCTTTTGCTTATTATATTATTAGATGTTGCTTGATTTTCTTGCCGATACTTGAACTATGTAGAAGCAGTTGTATAATAACAGATTTGCTAACAATTTTTTTTTACCATTTATTACGATAAAATTGAAAACATTACAAACAAACTTTGTATTTATAGGTTAAAAATCAAGTTTCTTTCTTTTTACATATATAATATAAAACAAACTTAAATTGTTACTTTTCACAATAATTAATCGACCAAATTCAACTGTCAAAATCACTAGCTTGTTTGTTTATAATATTAAATTTATCAAACTTTCTTACACCATTATTTAATTATGATTATCGATTTGCACTCGCGTACGTGCGTGTGTGTGTGCAATCATTTTATTATAGCAAATCAATAATAACAAGCTTAACATGTGTTAAAATTCATATTTGGTCCCTCTATGATAGAGCACAAAGTGGATGGTAAAGAAATAATAATGGAAAAAGAATAAGGAATCATTTTGTCCTTATTCGTTACCTGAAACTCTTTAGTATGTCATGCTAGTGAAATATCTAAGGACGATTATGACTAACTCTTACACTAATACGCATTAAGATTACGTTTCCAAAATCCGATAGTACACATTCTGCTACGAATTTTACGGTTATTTTATGTTTTAATTCAGAACAAGCTTATGATTATTTCTTTTAAAGGTCCCAAAAGCATAAAGCAATGAAATTTAAGAAGGTTTGAAAACATTCCTCAGAGAGGCGACGAACGCAAAGTTCCCCTACCCGCGCAGCTGGGCCCTCTTTACTACACACCTTCTCTAGCATTCTGAAAACTTGAAACTGTACGATTGTAATCGTTAATATTTTTAAAAAATGCCTGGCTAGGCTTAATTTCTTTTATCGAGCATCTTCGTTTTGTACCAAGGTATCTAATTAAGGTATCTATAAGACCATTTTTTTCTCTCTCACATATTTTTATCAACCTTTATTCCCATAGCAAGGCAATCTTACATTGTCTTATCATAAGAAATCTTATTAAATTAAAAGTTTTCCTTTTCAAAAACTTTCCTGGTCAAAAATTAAAAAAATTTATATGTACTCACGATATGTTTAAACATTACAAACGTTTATTTGGCATGATTCTAGATTTTTAATTTTTCTCCTAAACGTCCTAAATACTCTTTTACTGGGTATAAGTTTTTACTCTTCTGTTCGTTACTTTCTGATGTAGTCTTATAGCCTTCTCATGGTTCTTCTTTCTTCCTTTTCTCACTCCATGTATATATCTCCAACAAATAAAACAATTAAAAAGCCATACGTAGAGTGTCTATCTTTATTTATAAATAATCATCATCAATAGGTGAATTACACAGGCATTGAATCTGTTACTCCGGAGTGATTAAGAATTCTTTTAGCACTGTTACTTGGAAGGTTTACAATGTGTTTGCATATACTAAAGATCTAAATAAATACTACACGAAAAAAGAAATTTTAATTTTAAGAATACATGATAGAGTTTGTTTGATAAAAGTATGAGACAGAGCTTACAAGAAAGTAGACGTGCAAGAAACATTTGTAAATTTTTTAGAATCATTCAGTTAATTAATCTCCAAAGGAAAGCAAGTTTACAGAAAATAGTGTCTTTGTGTACATTTAACCAAGTAAAGAGAAGTTTTGATTGGCACCCTATAATTTTACGATTTCATCATGGTAAAAATAGGCTAAGTTATGTAAAAATCCATAGATGATGCATTGGTCCAACCGTATTCGTTCAACACGGTAAATTTTATCCGAAATTTTAGTATAATTTGCCACTAACTTTTTCGCTGTGTATTTATTATAATTATAGAGCTACATTACTTTTTCCTAGTATTTTAGATGATTTCCTATGGAATAGCAGTTAAAGTTCAGAAGTTTCAGAAATATGTAATAAAAATTCATTTGTACTTAAGAAATAATGCTTGAAATTGTACTCTTTTATCTGTTTATAAATTACTTCATTCTGGAGAAGAAATAAGAACTTAAAGTATTTTCGAAAATTTAACACAAATAGAGATTTAATAAGAAAACTATTATTGTATGATTCCTACATCTCTAGCACTCGAGATACAAATATAAAACTCAAAGTTGAAGATGTACCTAAAGCATTGTTGATCATAACGAAGTATCAGAATTAATGCATGTGCAATCCACCCAAATTTTTTTACTATACCGTAGATTAATGATAACATTATTGCTCAACTAATTTATTTTTATTGACACAGAAGAAAATTGTGAATTAATTGGTAATGCAACAGAATTGAATTAATAATTCTTAATTAAGTATTATCATCCAAAAAATCTTTACTTATAAAATAATTGTTGTATGCCAATCAAAACGCTTATCTGTTGATCAAGTTGAACATATAAATCTGAATATTTTGCAATTATAATCTTCTAAGCTGTATAAATTCATTAGTATTTAGTAAAAAGTGTCTTGATAAAAATTTGACAATAATAACAAAGTGGATGAGTATATGACAAATTTAATTACTTTTTTGCTGTTTAAGCAATAAGTACAGTAAAAAAAATACGGAAAACTAAAATAAAGAGTAAACCTTTTATTATAATTTGTTTTAGTTCACCATATTATAGCTGCTGATTCAAATTAATTATACTGACAGTAGACAAGTATCAAGTAATCTAAAAGCCATTTTGAAGATTTTTTACAAACTTCTTAAAACTTTGTGACATTTTGATCCACTACATTGGATCCACCATTTTCGGATTAACGATTCTAATTAAAGATTCGTGATCAGCGACCTCATAAATACCTATAAACTATTTTTTACAAAAATCTGTAAGCTTTATGAATTTTTGTGTGCTACATTGGATTTGCCATTTTAAATCTAGAGAAGCTACATAGTTACAAGTAATTTATAACTTCCTACAGCTCCACAGGATGTTTTGGTGTACTTAAATTTGGTAAAAACGTAAGAAAATCTGTATATAATCTAAGTATTTAGCTGCCAGGCTAAATTTTTGACATTCAAAGTTATGCATGCACGTTAATACAAAGACATTTGAAAATCAGCTGTAACAGATTTCTTGAAAATATAATAATCTGTGAAATAAATAAAAAATCATTAAAATCGGTAAAAAAAATTGCGAGCTCTAGGTAATTTAAAATTAAAAAAGTGTTCTTTTCCACAGTGCAACGTGTACGAAAATCAGCTAATTAAGGGGTGTAAGAGACTTAAGGAGGATACAAAAGGCACAAAGGAAGGAAAGCTATTGAATTATTAGCAGAAGTTGATTATTTAGGGAGTGGTAAAAAAGAGGGTAAAGAGGGGCACAAGGGAAGTATACATTAATACATTCAAAGTTATTTTGCTCGCACTACTACCAATACCGCATAAGATTCAGCACTGTAATATAAAAACCAACGTAATAATGAAGTTTGCTGTATTAAAATAATGTAAAAATTATTCCTTATTATGATTGTGTCAGTAAAGTTTACCAGCGACCAAACTATATTTAAAAATATAGATCCAAGTGTAATCAAATAACTCACGAATCTATGTACTGACAATGTTTAACAACAATAGATCAAAGATCTAATTTATTTTTGACTAATACCCTATGTCAATAAAAACAAATGAACGTTTATCGATACGTATGTATGAAAGTTAGTGAAAATTATTGGCTGATAACACACACATATATGTATATACATAACATGGTAACTGTATGCAAACGTCTTTTTTGTTATTCTGACTCATATAACTTTTTATCAAGACACTTTACTGTGCTCTACTGACTGCATACACTCTTAAATATTTACTTCTAAATATATATCTTTAAATATTTTTCTACACCACCAAGAACTACTTCCACCGCAAATTCATGGACTTTATACATAATAACAATTAATAAAATTAACTAATTCATACCATTACGAGTAAGATCATAGATAAATGTATGTTAATTCTACTTGAATTTATATGTAAGTATAAAGTTATTGGCACACTAAGCTTTTTTCGATAATGTTGGTAATCAACTATTATAGAAATTAAGATTTTTGTTGTCGTATAACATGATACCAATGCATGCATAAACTTAAGTAACATTTAGTTATACAGTTTAATTATTATTTATTGCACTGTTCGATGTATACCTGTTCATTAAAAATATTTGTATTAGTCTTATTTTTTGAAACTTAAGAAATTAAAAACATGTATATAAAGCCTGAAGCAGTAGGTTTATTCAAAAACTGTTTGCTAATCACCATCGGAATTTCATTAAAGAGGAGCGACTTTTTCATACCAAGTATATCATTAAATGTAGAAGGAGGATAGAGTCGGAAAATTCTCCTTATACTATCACGAAACGAATATTAGGGTCTGAAAAAAAACATAAAAATGAGAGATACATGCAAAAATTTTTTTATTATTGCACGTATTCTAAGCAAGAACTGTCTCATGTTGCACAAATACATTTTCTCTAGGATTCTATTTTTTAAGACCCAAAAACCCATGAAATAACAAATAACTTGCAGGATTGTCGCGCGAATCGCGCAGAGAAGAGGAGCTATGTATATGAGTGTGTGTGACTTAGTTTGTTGTATTTAACACACATGAACTCAGCCACTAGTGTAATTTATAATATCTACGAGTCGTTACGATAGAACACGGCTACGCCTCCATCAGCAGTCTTGCATTGCTTTGTCCACATATTCTAGCCAGTTAGCTACAAGAGATGAAGATATTTTCGTTAAATGTAATGTAATGTTAAATTTCTAAATAAATTTACTGCTTTAAGCTTTATAAACATGTTTTTAATTTTTGAACTCTTAAAAATAAGAAATAGTTTTAATTTTATTATATTTTACTTGATATAAAGAACATTACAAAAACTTGTGTATACATCTAACTCCACTATAAAAATTAATCAAATTACTTGACCATTTCTGTAATTACGTTGATACATAACAACAAACCTTTTGTAATAGGGCAATACTTTCGTTGTTTGTATTATTGAATAACTGAGTGCTATTGAAATTTATGTATCTATCAGTATCATACTAAACATAAACAAATAAAAAATAAAAACTAAGCTAAAATAAGAGAGAAAAAGACGTAAGTTAACCTTATTTTATAAAGCAGCAGTAGGGTGTGGTGGGAAGTCAACGGTAGTTTGTAAGAGGGTTACGGAGGGCGCTGTAGGTGTTTGGGTGTTTGTCTGGAATGCCTTTCACCAACCGTAATGGTATTACCCGTATTACAAATTCTTCCCTCCTTGATGAAATTTCTAGTCAATAGGAAATGGAGAACAGATTTCCAATACACCTACTTCTTCCAGATTTTTAAAAATATTTTTAATGTTTTAACTTACAATAGACAAAACTATTCTAACTTTATTATACTCTGTTTAGAGTACAAATAATAACAAAAATCTCTTATCCACATGTAAACATCTAAAAACAATAAATATTCATTAAATAACCTGACCAGCAGCGTATGTTGACTTATAATTATCAGCCACTTTAAAGTATAACTAAGTAAAATTTAAATTTATGTATGTATTATTATTATGTTATACAAGGTCATGAAAAAAAACTCATAAATTTGTAATTATTTATTATTAATATTAAATACAAGAAAAGCTTAACACATCAAGAACTTTTTATGCACATATAAATTAAAATAAAACTAATAGAAAATAATTCATTATTTGACATTTACTCACGTAAATGCAATAACTATTAACTGTTTGTATGAGTCAATTTTATCAATTTGCCTTCCATGCAATGAGACAAATAGATAAGATTACAGTTCGGGCATGGCGGTGGGATGTCTTGATGAAAAAGAATATAAGTCAAGGATAAAAATCACTTCAGCGATTTCTCTTTTAAATCTATTTTGTCTAATATTTAAAATTACGGCACTATCAAATGAAAATTAGTAGTTTTCAGAGTGACAACGCTTAGCAATCACAGATCTCTCATCATTGTTGCGAATGTACCTAATCTGTTCACGTAAACGGTCAGAAAGATTACGTTTACTCTGATCAACATAGCAAACACTATAATCTTTGCAATTAATTTTATAAATAATATGAGACTTATCTTTCTTTTTGAATTTCGAACAGATTTGCCTTACCTGTGATTCCAATTCCGTAATATAAGGGAGTGTAGTTTATGTACAAAAAAGAAACTAAACGATATTCCACCCTGATTTTCTCTCTTATAATCTATTTGAATAACTAGTTTTAACTCTAAAAACTCTAAAATATTTTTTAATCGGAAATGCAGGATAGCATAAAAAGTTTTTAAGCCTCTTGTAAGTTCTTAGTTCTAAACTTGTGGTCAGAAAATTTTATAATTTTATGAATCAAGGATCAAACTATTAAACATTTCCCATGAACGGAGTTATGTGAATAAAAGTTTTGAAGTCTATCAGATGCAGAAGGATAATAATACAAACAAGAAATAACAAAAGTGTTGGGAACACGAATAATGCATAATTTTAAAGATAAAGAAAATGCAACTTGTCCCTTAAAATTGAACTGATTAAACCTATTTAAACTATTAAAAATTTTGAGTTTTGTTGAATTAAGTCTTTTTTTTATTAAAAAAAAGCAATTATTAACATAACATTTACTTCTAAATATATATCTTTAAATATTTTTCTACACCACCAAGAACTACTTCCACCGCAAATTCATGGACTTTATACATAATAACAATTAATAAAATTAACTAATTCATACCATTACGAGTAAGATCATAGATAAATGTATGTTAATTCTACTTGANTTTTTTATTAAAAAAAAGCAATTATTAACATAACGACAATAGTAAACAATTGAATTGTCACATCTAGAAAGGACATAATACTCAAGACCTTCCAGCACTTATTTATTAAAGTTAAACCAAAATTACTGTAACACTGTTTCTTTAACTGAAAATAAAAAGAGGCGCTTACACAGCATTAACAAATCTTAATCACGTCCCTCGTACAACTTGGATTTTTTCTCCTGAAAAGGGAGATTAGAGCAGAAGTTCTCTTATTATACGGGGAGAACTGTTAAATTAATACCAACAAATGTCTTCTATTCCTTTATTTAATTATTTAACACTAACATACAGTATCTCCTTACTCTATACACGATACCACGCTTCTCATCTTCCTCTGGACTGCATTGCATCAACTCCACCTCACACCATGTGAGCCGCAAGCGTCCGTCCACCACGTTCTGCTCGTCCTGGAAATTCTGGTAGTTGCGTTCGCATTGTTCTGGCTTTTCCCGCTGGCACTGCTGTGTCTCTGCGGCTGAGCTGGTTATCCGTTGGCATCCTCTCCTTCCACTCCCAGCGTTTATACAGCTCCCGAAAACAAATGAATTCAAAGAAGCTTTAAATTAATGCTCGAAGTATATACGATAAATTAGAGATAGTATTTTGGAACGTAGAGGCCATTTTTGCATCATTACCCGCTTATCTAAACAGTAAGTAGAAGAACCTACAGAAGAAACTATGATCGGGGCCAGACATCCACTCTTATGAACCTTGATAAGACTATAAGCCTTGGATAAACAACAATCATTTGAGTCATTAACCACAAGCTTGGCAGTATGTACACCATCAAAAAAATCTAGAGGATTCCATTTGAAAATAAGACTCTTGGGACATTAACTTAACCTCTAAGAGGTGACTTTTTTCTTTAAATTTGGTTGTAAAAAATTTTAGTATCGAAAATCTCGTTTACTTTTTTAATGAAAACTAATTTTTCAATGACTACAGATTTATAACCTTTGTCTGCTTTTGTGAACAAAACATTACACGTTACAAAAGGTTTATTTTAATAAATTTTGAGGAGGAAGTTGCATTTTCTTTAGCCTTCTTAGAGTTATGCATTATTTGTGTTCCTAACGCTATTTGTACTTTTGATTCGAATCGTAAGCCTTTAGTATCTGGTAGGCTTTTAATTTTTTTTTCACACTACCCTATTTATCCGAAACGTGCAATAATTTTCTCTTCGATTCATTAAATTTTTTAATTTTCTGGCCCCAAATTTACAACTTAGAACTTACAAGAGGCTTTACAACTTTTAATGCTATCCTGAATTTTTTATAAAAAAATATTTTAAAGCTAAAATAAGTTGTATAATAGATATAAAGAGAGAACTCATTTCGAAAATCAGAGTAGAATTTGTTTTAATTCCTTCTTAGCACATAAGTTATACTCCTTTATGTTTCGGAGTTGGAATCACAGGGTAGGCGAATCTGTTCAAGATTCAAACTGAACGTCGTTTTCCTCTTTTTATAATTAATTTTTGTTTATATAGTAATAAGTCCCTAATGATAGGAATACTTAATTGCTGAATCATCGGACAAATGTAATACTTAGCAATAATAAATAGTCCTGCTCAACCAATCAAATTTCTATCTATTTCTTAGATTTCTTTTAAAAGCTCGTGGCTAATAATTATAGGAATTTTATCAACGAGGACAGAATTCTGTATACCAATTATATTATTATACGTAAAAGGAGAATAGGATAAAAGAATGCTCTTTTTATTACACAGAAGAAATGTTAGAATCTGGAAAAGTTATGAAAATCCGAAATACATGCAAACAGTCCTTACTACTACGTATTAGTACGTATTTCAAGTGAAAACTGCCTCATTCCGAACAAACACATTATCTATAACAAATTTTTTTTTATAATATGAAAATGATAGACAAATAATATGACAAATAATTGTAGGGATTAGTACAGAACTAATAACTGTTTCTTATAATAACCTTCTCATACATCTAAACGTATGCATAAATCATCTTTAATAAACATGTATTAATAGTTTCACGTTTCATGTACTTTTAGAAGTCCTCAGTTTAAAAAGAAATTAAATTCGAGGCACACCTACGGACTATATTTTTTTTTTTCTTACTCATACGAAAATACCAAAAAGTTGTAAACATACAATAAGTAGGAGACTTTTTTAAGCTGTTTTAGGAAAATTGTCTAAAAGTACAAAAAACTTTCATCAATACAAAAAAGGGAAACTTTTTTGCTCACAACATCTTCTCTATCGAAGCTATCAAAATTCTGTAAAAAGGCTTAAAATAAGATTTTTGTTGATCCCTAATTAGGTTTTAAACGTCAATTCTGCCGTATAATACAGGCGACTGAAGCTAAGGCTTCAGAATAAAACAGAGATTCTGGACCATTTCTGAAAAAATTACTTTAAACCACGTTAATTTTAGAACAGATTATTATTTTTGACTTCATCAGAGCTCAAATTGAAGAAATTTTAGTTAGCTTTAAGCAAATTAGGTTGCTCAAAAAGTAATCGTTATATGAAAAGTTGTGACTTTTTAAAGTTTGGATTTTAAAAAAGTACTGATATTGATAATTTAAAAAGCAATTGAACATCGTCCGGAAGTTTTGATATATTCATAATTTTTAACTTTATCGGTGTTTAAATTAAAATGATAGAACAAGCTTTTACTTTAGCTCTGTTAGAGTGTAAGATAATTATATTATCAAAATTTACGGCTTATGGTGTCTTGCACATCACATAATTAAATCATGCTTCTATTAATTTTTTCCTTAGTTTCTCAAAGTTATCGTTTTTCTAATTCTAATTTCATTAAAGTTTTCAACACAAGTGGGTATTCATTGACGTCCTGTGTATGAAATATTATTTTTGTGACAGTTATTTTTATATTTGGCGTGCTTAGCAGACGCATTATTCTTAATAAAAGAGAATAGCATGAGAAATATTAAAATTTTATGTGCTTTTTGAACGGTCACTTTTTATAAGAGACTTCTTGTATTAACATACTTATTTTTTATTTACGCTGTACAACATTCATGCAATATTTATACAGTATAATACATCATACATTACACAATTTTTATAAAGAGATGATTATATTGAAAACAACGTCTGATTTTCAATTGCTTCTAAGATTGTCAAGAATAAGACTCAAGAAAATAATTAGTGCAAAAATTATATTTCATACAAGTAATGTCAGTGAACTCCTACTAGTATCGGAGATTCTGATAAAATTAGAATTTAGGGATGGTTTAAGTAATTTTTAAAAAATCAACAAAAGCGTGATTTATTAATACAATGTGTAAGCCAATATAAGACGAAAATTTTGATTAGATCATTTTTTTAACTCGAAACACAACTAAAGTTAAAGATTATTTCAAGCACTTTAATTTAAGAACCAATAAAATTAAAAATGCTGATCATATCGAAAAATACAGATAATTTTCAATTTGCTCCTAAATTATTCTGTAACGTCCGCAGCCGAAACCTCAAAAATTTTAAATTACCAGACACACCCACTCCTCTGCACTGTCCTTACTCTCTACTACTTTTATCCATCCGCACAAACAGCCTCGAAAGGAAGAGACATTCGACGCTTCTTATCACCTTCGAAAAAAAACCGTTTAAAAGAAAACACCCACATGTAGCGCACCTTTATTACTCTAAATAAAATTTTCCGTGAAAACTCAGACGCTAAAAACACGTCAACTTGTGGAAATTTCCAAGGGGTGACAAACAGCAAATGTTGTTTTTACTCAAATAAAACGAAGCCACACACCTTGTTGACCATTGGTACCCTCCTTACTCCCGCGCTGTAACAAGTAACCCCATGCCACCACTACCGTGTACAACCAAACAGCCCTTTTTCTCCTTTCCTTTCCACTCTCAAGAATATTGCCACTGCTAAAGATATAAATAAACAATATGATAATTATTGGCAACATTTATACTAAGATTATTATTACTATTTCGTTTAATGTTGTTATCATGATTATTATTTGTATTATTATACTGCGATTAATGCTACTACTATTGCCACTGCTAGAAATGTATGAAAATAACTCAATAATTATTGAGAACATTTATACTTCGATTACTATTACTATTACGTTCATTGTTATTATCATTATTATTGTTTGTATTTTGCGATTATTACTACTATTGCCATTTCTGGAATTATTGCTACTATATTTGTTATTATTATTATTATTTTTTTATCACTGCTACTCCTAACTATTATTGTGTTCACCGCTCGCTCTTTTAATAATTAACGCTACTTGAATAATAACATTAGTTATAAGAAATGTCTGCTTTTGTGAACAAAACATTACACGTTACAAAAGGTTTATTTTAATAAATTTTGAGGAGGAAGTTGCATTTTCTTTAGCCTTCTTAGAGTACCATCACGTTCTCGAACCTGAGTAGCAGCCCCGAATCGTGCAAGGGAATTACCTAGAAACCAAGCTTTCCCATTCGATAACCTTTTTTCCGATTCACACTCAGGACCTCTTCCCAATACTCCAACTATGCGTGTACGCAAGAACAGCACCCCCGAATCGACCCATACAAAACCATATAAAAGGCCCGAAGCCTCCTACTCTGACCAGTCTTAATCAATCCGTCCTACCATCCTCGACTCTTCTTTGATCGAGGTCCTCTGCTTGACTCATCTTGGTCAAGTTCCATATACTGCTGCTCTCAATTGGCGGCACTCTTCCAATTTATCCCAGTTTCCACCGTCAAAATTATCGGTCGATTCGGGTTGCCTCAAGTATTTGCAACCAATAAAGAAAATTAGAAAGCAAAGTTTTAACACAAACCTATCTTTTTAATTTCAACCCACGCACCCATCCTCACGAGCAGCCCTCCTGAGCCCCTCAGGCTGCTTGTCTTTGTGCGACGGAGCAAGCAAGTTTATCTGCTCACGGAACCTTTGCACCGTCTCACGAGAGCAGCTGGCATGGGACTGCACCTCCCTCATTTACCTTACCGTCTCGCATTGTGGCCTATTTTCATTCATCTTACCACCCGAACAGGAGACTTAAGTAGAGGGAATTCTGAGCAATACGCGAAAGCTTAGCTCAAACCCTACACGTTATGTCAACGTAACAATACAAATCAATACTTTTTTTTCAATTCAAACTTCAATAAGCCACAAGGTTTTACGTTACAAATATTTTTGAGCACTCGAGGAACTGTCAACCTTGTGCGCCAAGATCGAAGCCTGCCTCAACTCCAGGCCAGTTTGCCCTCTAAGCAACGAAGTCTCTGAAGAGCACGCCTTTACGCCATCACGCTTTCTCGTCGGATCTGCGCTGCTGTCTCACCCCGAGCCTTACGACGAGTTGCAGCAACCAATTCGGCTGAACAGTCATTGGAAGTTGCTGTCGGATCTACGCAACTCCTTTTGGACTAGCTGGAGAAACGAGGTGCTCCACCAGCACTTAAAGCGCAACAAATGGCTGAAGCCCCAACCCAATATTGCCAAGGGCGACGTCGTTCTTATCAAAGACGAGCTCTCACCCCCAGCTAAGTGGCCCTTGGGAATAGTTAGCGCTATACACCCAGGCGCCGACGGACTGGTACGAGTCGCTACGATCAAAACAGCTGACACCAAGTTTGATCGACCAATCGTTAAGCTCATCAAATTGCTTGACGAACCAGAATTGAATGAGTGTTTCAAGGACGAAGTGAATTAGTGCAACGAACTGTCATAGTTTAATGTTAGCTAAAAGAAAATACTGATTGCGAATTTTGTTTAATGCTCTCAATCAATTTGTTAAAACCAATATGTAAAATCATTACTAACTCAAACGCAACGTGCGAGTATGGTAAATTACTAACATCTCTTAATTTTATTCTTATTTTTCTTTATAAAACTTTGATTGTTTTCTTTGTTTATATTGTAATGCTGTTTTGCTCCTAGAAGCAGTCTAGGGCCAGCTCTATTAAAAACTAGGCTATTCTATTCCCGTGCATTTTTTTTTGCTTATTATTGTTTGACGGCATTACGTCAAGGTGGGAGGAAATGTTCGAATTAGTATGACCTGGACAGAGGCGCGCGACACATGCATCTCAGCGAGTGGATACTACAAGTCAGAGGGGCCTGGAGGGGGCTCACACAGGCGCACAATGCCGCATCTGTAAATTATATAATGTTGAAAACGTTTGAGATCCAGTTTGGTGTGTGTGTGTGTTAGCCCTACTCTTGGCTCTCTCACTATCTCTCTCTTTAACCGAGACGGCTAGAGCTCCTTCCAAGCGAGCGCCTCGGCCGATTCCCTGGTTAGAAGCCAACCAGTACGCAACTTCTCGCTTTGCCCGAGTTCGCCAAAGGAAGCATGGCAATGTTATTCCATTTTGCCCTTGTCGGCTCAAGTGCTTAACGCAGCCACTTTCTCGCTCAGCCTTAGTTCGCCAGCCTTAGTCCGGGCATCAGTATTACACCATAAGTAGTTTTTTTGGATTACAATTAAATCGGCGAGGTTGTGTTTTCTGTCGACTCATCATCTTGAATTCGTGTTTCATCAAATCTTCGTCTTGAATCAAACGAACGAGATCATGGCTCCTATCGACTCGTCGTCTTGATTCAAGCGAAACTCCAATAGTTCCAGTTTAATTGTTTTAGATTTAGTTTTTAAGCTTCGTTTACTTCGAATGAGAATTGTGCTCGCGTTGTGGTTCTTTCCTCGCGCTCAGCGACATATTTCTTATGCGATTGTATATATACATTGATGAATAAATCACGATTTTCTTATAAATTACAAGTGTGGTGTAAGTCATTTTAATTTCAGTTTTGCCTTTTTTTGCTACGAAGTCTGGATTCCCACTCAAGCCCTCCAACCCACCTAATACCGCTGGACCACCCCGGCTCAATTTGTTAACTTCCTTTTTTACCCCCACCAATTTTGTTTTTCTTATTGATTTTCATGAGAGATATGTATATTTTTTAATTTTTTAAAATAATTCAATACAATGCAACCTTATAACTAAATTATTTTGTCTAACATTCTTATGATATTGTAATAGAACAACTTAAAAGTTGTTTACTTTACTGTACTGAGTCTGTTTTTAATATCCAATTATCACTGCTACTCCTAACTATTATTGTGTTCACCGCTCGCTCTTTTAATAATTAACGCTACTTGAGTAATAACATTAGTTATAAGAAATGCCAGATGTGAGGAGAGACGGGAGAAGGAGGAATATTGTCTCCCCTCTCTCTAGTGTGTTGGACTGGGAAGAGGATTTTCTAAACTTGCAAACCATCACGTTCTCGAACCTGAGTAGCAGCCCCGAATCGTGCAAGGGAATTACCTAGAAACCAAGCTTTCCCATTCGATAACCTTTTTTCCGATTCACACTCAGGACCTCTTCCCAATACTCCAACTATGCGTGTACGCAAGAACAGCACCCCCGAATCGACCCATACAAAACCATATAAAAGGCCCGAAGCCTCCTACTCTGACCAGTCTTAATCAATCCGTCCTACCATCCTCGACTCTTCTTTGATCGAGGTCCTCTGCTTGACTCATCTTGGTCAAGTTCCATATACNATTATAAATCATTGAAAAAAAATAATTAGACGAAATAGTACATTATTTTTTGCTTGGATACGTTTCTCTAATTGACTAAGTTTATAATACAAATAAAAATTTGATCTGGAAATAAAAATTAATACTAACTTATTAAAGGTAACAACACTAAAAATTCACATGTTACATAAGTCACTATTTCATACAATGAATTGAAAGATAATTACTTTAAGAAAGAGTAGCAAAAAAAGAAGGTTGACCCACGAAGCAAGCAGAAAGGCCGAGCCAATCAAGCATACACGTTTATACTAGTACGGCTCCACTCCTCGTGCATTCCATGAGATAACCCTTACTCTAACGTAATGTTAGGGACTTTTTATTTAATATAAAAAACAGTAACTAACGTAACATTCAAGTTCTGGTATTTCTGTACGTTTTATAAACTGATATAAATGTATATTTATAGTCCAAATTTTTTGATGTTAGACTGTAAACACAATACTAACAACAAAAGTGAATTAGAATATGTTCATCACACTAAAGATTTATTCAATGATTGAAACATCTTATTGAAGTATGTGTGATTTGGAATATTGTTTGGCTCACCTGTTCATTTTCATTGTTGTATGTTTGATGTTTTTTTTTCTTTTAATTCGAAAAAACATTTTTTATTTTGTTAATTAGTATACTTTTGTAATTTACAATAATTGTTAACTGTTTTTCAAAATTAGAAGTAACTTGTATTTATAGTTTTAGATTTAAACGTTAGTTTAAGTCTTTTGCCTCTTTGATGTTAGTGTTTACTTAAAAGCTGTTTTATAATTATAAATGTACAACTGATTTTTTACTTTGAATCTCTTAGATAAAAAGATTACTTTGACAATCTTGACCTTGTCATTTTAGATGATAAATTGTTGTTTTTCTTACAATACATTTGAATTAAATGTTGCTAAACCGAACAATGTATAATGTAAAAGTTTTAACAATTGAAATTGTCCATAATAAAATAATAGCTGCCAAATGCATTTTTTGTGATCATTATAAGGTAGTCACACCTTTGCAATAACAAGTATTTTATATTGTTTTTTGACTACAATAAGCTGCTAAACAATATAAACATTTATGCATAATGAAACAAAGAGAAAAAATTTTATGTTACCAAAATAACTTAAAACACATTGATTGAAGAGATTTTTTTTATTGTTATATTTATTAATTTATTTATGTACAAAATTATCGGGTGGTAGGCCCAAATTAAAACTACATAAAAAAAGTGTGTTGCTGAGTACAGCGTGTACAACAATGTATACAAAGGTGTAGGCTTTGAATAATTATAAATGAATTAAGATGACAGATATAAATTAAAAGCGTATATTTTTAGGATTGGGTGTTAATGTTACAAATGTGTTGGACACGGGTCTTCGCCACTAAACGTACACCACTTTAATAAAATGCCTTGTTTATTAACAACAAAAATTATACACTTGGATTGCATATCGCGTTAAGTAAAACTCTATATTATAACACTTGAACTTCAAACGCTACGCGTGCATGGCTACAATACAGTATCAACAGACTCTTTGCTTCCACTTGATTGGGAGCCTTAACTCAACAAAATACTTCTCGATGCCATGGTTACACACTACTAGATTATAATTACAACATATGAATAGAAACGCAAAAAGAATTGAGTCAAAACAAACGCTTATATTTACATGGTGACACCAAAGATGAAGGGCCATGGTACATTCAAGATGTAGGATTACAAACTACACTGTCAGCTTTGGCTGAAATTGCGAGGCCTGTAGAGTGTACAGGATACTTACCGGATCTAATAACGATAAACGCGTTAACTGAAGTGTAACCCACACTCATTACAAATTAATATACGACTAACACACTAATGACACCGTCAAGATAAAAAATCTCACCAATAAATCGGCAGATACGCGACAGCGCAGTTTTCGCGTATTTTGACTGATACGTGGCGTAGATAAGCCAAATAAAACAAAAGAAAATAGTCGTTGAGTAAGGCAAAACGCAAAATAAAAAAAAAAATGTCCAAGAGATCAGCTATACAACGGGATACAAGATTCACGGCGACACAAACGCTGATATAGAGAGCAAGCCGCAAAACAAACGAATCAATCGAATGTGATCAATCACTTAAAAGACCAACGTAATACAAATTGAACGCTATCACTATTCCGAACGACAAATCAATGCATAGAACCTCCAGATGAAAAGATCGGCTGGCTTGGTTACATCACTTGATTGATTCTTAAACAATTATGGGCAAAAATTACAACCCAATGCCTAAAAGAGTGCAGGACTCTAGAGCCTCTCTCAGACCAGAAAATTTACTCACGATTGATCCATGCTTTCTCGGATTTGATTGAGACAATAATTTTTTTCTCGATCAAAGATCTTAATGATTTTCCTACTGCCCACTCCTCAACAGCTTGCTCGTTCCTTTTACATCAAGCCCCTCTCTTTTTGCTCCTGATCGACGCTCTTAATGTACGATGATACTTAGCGGCTTAGCTCTGCGCACAACGCTAGAGAGAAATTAATACATATTGATCTTAAGTACATACTTCACGCACGTATGTGAACAGGAATCACCTCGCAAAATATGAGTATTCATGTGTAACAAAATAACATGTACGATTGTATGATAGTATATAAACAAATTGTAATAAAAGCTGCGTAAAAATAAAAAGATCAGGCAACTGTTAACTAACAGGGTAGTTTTTGTTGCATCTAAAAGCAAGTTAACTGGTAAATAGATGTATACTAAAAAATTAAATAAAAACTGTTAACTAAACATTAGTGAGGAAAAACAGAAAGGCGAAAGAGTCTTAAGATAGGATAAAACCAGCTATTGCTTTGAGAGTAAGATTCAATAAAGATTCTTCTTAAATGCATGTATGCTATCTATTTCAGGTGAATTTTGGACGGTAGTGTTGAATTAACGTCTGAAGCGGGGTATTCGCTGTGAGAGTGAAGACAGCCAGCTCTATAGTCGGCAATTTTTGCAATGCTGGCTGGACAGCGGACAACTTCCACGATGCCAAATCTAAGGAAAATACTTATTACAGTTAATACAATTTTTATTTAGTTAGGCAAGTGTTGTTAAAAGATAAAATAAGCAACCTTCTAGAGTAACAGAAACATGTGAAGTTATTTTAGTACGTCGATATTTCGTACGCCATACAAAAAATCAAAGAAGCTAACGTTTTCGTGTTGTTTTCACACTCAAATACATAAAATTTGACGTCATGTTTCCTTGTAGTAGCAGCATCGAGGAAATCTAGGCTATTTAGCGTTTCTGAGATCATGATAGGTATTTTTAACAAAGAGTGTCAGCAGATCAGGGCATTTAATAAAGTTATGGGTGAGTTGAAAAACAAATAAAGCGCCGAGGTAAATATGTGTACTACCACTAGTAAGAAGTGAGTAACTAGATCGATAAGAAGAATAATTGTAGTTAGTGTGTGCTATGGAAGGATCTGTTTTGTAAGAGGCAAATCTAAGAGTGCGGTGAAGTATTATGTGAAGTTGAGAAAAATTTTCATGAGTGTAAAGAGACTAGATAACCGATGCATAAGTTAAATATCAAAGTATTAAAGACGTAAACAAGTGTATGATAGATGCTGCTTATTAAAAAATCACAAATGGTTCTTTTTGTAAAGCCCTCAAGCTTGTAGCAGTTGAGAATGACTTTAGTGATGTGATTTTTGAAAGACCGTGAGGAGCCAAAAGTTATACCCAGATCAGTTAGTAAATCGACTCGTTTCAGTTCGTTGTCATTAATGAAGTATTTATAGTGTGATTTGATTTGGCTTTTATAAGCTGATATCTTTACACTCATCTTCATGAATCAAGAATAAACTGTAGATCAGACTTTATAATTAGAGAATCTCAATGGAAAGAAATATGTTTAAAAATTTTTACGTCGTTTGCATGGATTAGGCAAGACGATACAGAGGAGAGTGCTATAGCGGCCGTGCTCGTGACCAATGTAAGTAATAGCGGACCAATGATCGAGTCCTGTGGTACCCCAGAGATGCCTAAAAACTTATCCAATAAGGCGCCAAAAAGGCCAACTCACAAAATTCTGCATGTGAAAAGCAACGCGAGCCATCTGTATAAAGTGTTGCCAACAGCAAAAGAGTTAGCCCAAGCAAGAAGTATGTCATAGAGAACGCTATCAAAAGCCTTAGCCATACCGATGAAAATAATGTCGACCTGTGTACCTAAGTTTAATGCAGATGAGACAAAATGGCTTTTTGAATTAATACTTGTGACCCTTAATAGGTTTTTGCTGGTAAAGCGATCCTTAGTATAACTGTGCTGTTGTTGTGAGATACTTGGTAAAAGATGAGCAGAAATTCTTTTGTGTACTAAGTGATTCAGTTTTGGTATGGGACTCGTTCCAAACCACTTGTAGGTTTCCAGATTTGTAGATAGGAAATATATAAGCCGGTTTCTAAGCAATTGGAAAGACGACTTTAGTCAGAGATTCAAGGAAAACATATGCAAGTGGGTGACAGATACTTGAAGAACGATTAATAATAAAAGAGAATGAAATTAGATCCAGGCTGGTTAAGTTGAATTTTTTAATTGTGATATATTAGCAGAAAAATTTAAAGGGGTGAACGTAAGGTCAATGTCTATGGAGCACTGGATGGTTTGCGTGGAAATAGAGATGAGATGCTTGTAAACTGAGAATAAATGTTTGGCAAGTAAGTTACACTCATTGGTAGGTGTGGAAACAGAGATTGTGTTCCTAAAATTCCAAAGTTGCCGAATATCAGATCTTAGGCCTAATTCTGATTTCACTATGAATTCCTTATATAATGTTTGAGAAAGTCTTAGGCATTCAACTTTAAGTTTCTCGAATGTAATAATGTCTGTCAATACGTTAGTATGCTTTCAAACCTGATGAGCACGATCTTATACACAACATCTTATACGTCGACGAGACCGTATAAGATGTACAATAACTGAACACACACTCCTGAAGAGATCTCTTGTCTATTACTGTATCAATTTCTGCACAAATCGTTCAGTAAGCGCAGTTTATGAATTTATTGTGGCTTATAGTTGGGTTAGTTGAAGAAGTATTGCGAGCTCAGAGGATGTAGAATTCACTGCGTGAGTTGGGCTGGTCAGATGGAATAATAGTTTCTGTAAATTCGGCAGCAGTAACGAAACTGTCAGGCGTAAGCAGAAAATCCAATAAATAATATATATTTTTATAATTTCGCTGTCCAAACTTACGTCATTTATACAAGTTTTCCACTATAATTTGTTTTTCCAAATCGTAATAGGACAAAAATGGTTAAAGCATCGACTTCTCTTAAATAATATAGGTTTTAAGTTATACAAACGGACACAAATAACTATAAACAAAAGTTTACAAATAAATGCAAATTGTCAATAACCATCTCATTATTTATCTACAAATATTAATAAGTTTACAAATTTAACACGTTGGATATCCTCCTTTTTTATTTTAAGCACCTCAAAGTGTTATTGACTTATATGTTTGTTAACTTATCTGTGCAAAGAGCAGTAGGGCTACATGATGATAATAATTATCATTAATTATAATAACAATCATAATTCAATAATCTGATTAAAGTGAAGATAGCCCCCTCACACCTCCCTTGCCGTCCACGCGTTTTTTATGCCAAGCTTGCTTCTCTTGAAAAGCACAAATTCTATTGATTCCTTTTGCAACCCCCCGCTTCTATGTAAAATTAACCCAATAAAACTTGATTTGATTTTATTTTAATGTTACATAGTTGAATGATATATATATATATTGGGAATAGTTAGCGCTATACACCCAGGCGCCGACGGACTGGTACGAGTCGCTACGATCAAAACAGCTGACACCAAGTTTGATCGACCAATCGTTAAGCTCATCAAATTGCTTGACGAACCAGAATTGAATGAGTGTTTCAAGGACGAAGTGAATTAGTGCAACGAACTGTCATAGTTTAATGTTAGCTAAAAGAAAATACTGATTGCGAATTTTGTTTAATGCTCTCAATCAATTTGTTAAAACCAATATGTAAAATCATTACTAACTCAAACGCAACGTGCGAGTATGGTAAATTACTAACATCTCTTAATTTTATTCTTATTTTTCTTTATAAAACTTTGNAAGGTAAATATTGTCTGCTCCTTATGTTGTCAGTTGTTTATCCACGCGCTTACTGTCTTTCTCACTCTCATGTTGGACAAAAACATCTTTAAATTTTTATACTTAAGTAATGTTACCTTGAATGAAAGTAAGATACCATATCAGTAAGGATTTTTCCACTCTAGACGATAGTATTTCTGCAAAAATAGTCGACCTCTCGGTCAAAAATATTGTTGTTAGGTACACTCACCGCACATTGATTCGCAAACCGCGAAATTTGAATTCTTGAAGTAATTTATCGTATTAAAACACGAGGAACAACCATAACCATAAAATTGAAATATTATGATAAACCACTATCATATTAACAACTATTGAACAGTGTTAAAACCATATTTTATGTTTATTTGTCATAGAAAAATTTAAGACTTTAAACTTCGCGGTTTGCGAATCGAAGTATGATGAGTGTATGTCTTGCTTACGTTCCCGGGTATGTCGTCTGTATACGATTTAGAACGAGTCCATTCATAAATTGCAATTATCAAAGTATATTACAGTTGATGATGCTCATAAAAATCATTTATTTATCATCCAAACTTGCATACTTTAGAATAATACGTTTGAAAATGCCCTAAATACTATCTAATTATTAGAACAAAAATTATAGAATATCTATTCAAAATAATCATAAAATTTACAGTAAATTAAAAAATAATATNTACACGTTTAAAAATGCTTTAAATACTATCTAATTATTAGAACAAAAATTATAGAATATCTATTCAAAATAATCATAAAATTTACAGTAAATTAAAAAATAATATGAAAATTTCACGTTAATAAGATGTTTGTTTGATGTACATCTTTATTCAGTTAAAACTTAAGCATCAATATAAACTGACAGATTGAGGATAAAAAACAGTTTACAACATACAGAAAATAAATTTAATCGAACTAAGTCCCCACCAAATGCTCAGTAAGTACCCGCCAAGTTCCCGGAAAGTACGCATCAAGTACACGGGAAGTGCCTGGGAAGTACCCGGGAAGTACCCGAGGAAGTACCCACCAAGTGCCCAGGAAGTACCTGAGGAAGTACCCGCCAAGTGCCTGGGAAGTATCCGAGGAAGTACCCGTCGAGTAACCGGGAAGTACCCACCAAGTGCCCAGGAAGTACCCACCAAGTACCCCCTAAGTACCCGGTAAGTACCCGCCAAGTACCCGGAGGAAGTACCCGCCAAGTGCCTGGGAAGTATCCGAGGAAGTACCCGTCGAGTAACCGGGAAGTACCCACCAAGTGCCCAGGAAGTACCCACCAAGTACCCCCTAAGTACCCGGTAAGTACCCGCCAAGTACCCGGAAAGTACCCGAGGAAGTGCCCGGGAAGTATCCGAGAAAGTGTCCGGGAGGTACCCACCAAGTACCCAAGAAGTGCCCAGGAAGTACCCGCCAAGTGCCCCGGAAGTCCCCGCCAAGTACTATACTGTGGGTACTTCCCGAAAACTTTCCGGGCACTTGACGTTGACTTCCTAGGCATTTGGCGGGTACTTCCTCGGGTACTTCCCGGGTACATCTTGGGTACTTCCCGGGTACTTCTGGGTACTTCCTCGGGTACTTCCCGGGCACTTGGCGGGTACTTCTACGGGTACTTCCCGGGCACTTGGCAGGTACTTCCTCGGGTACTTCCCGAGTACTTCCAAGGTACTCTGCGGGCACTTGTCGGGCACTTCCTCGGGTACTTCCTCTGGTAATTCCCGGGCACTTCCTCGGGTACTTCCCGGGCACTTCCCAGGTACTTGGCAGGTACTTTCCGGGCACTTGGCGGGTACTTACAGAGCATTTGGTGGGGACTTAGTTCGATTAAATTTATTTTCTGTATGTTGTAAACTATTTTTTATTCTTAATCTGTCAGTTTATATTGATGCTTAAGTTTTAACTAGATAAAGATGTACATCAAAGAAACATTTGATTAACGTGACATTTTTAAATTATTATTGAATACACTGTAAAGTTTATGATTTTTCTGAATAGATGTTCTATTATTTTTGTTGAAATAAGTAGATAGTATTTAGTGCATTTTCAAACGTATTGTTTTAAAGTATGTAAATTTGTATGATAAATAAATAATTCTTATGAGCAATATCAACTGTAATATACTTTGATCATTGCAATTTATGAATGCACTCGTTCTAAATCGTGTACAGACGACATACTTGGGAACGTAAGCAAGACATACCTAACAACAATATTTTTGACCGAGAGGTCGACTATTTTTGCTAAAATACTATCGTGTAGAGTGGAAAAATCCCTACTGATATGGTATTTAACTTTTATTTGAGGTAACATTACTTAAG
>NW_019379542.1:99409-117306 GCF_000648655.2 Copidosoma floridanum
AAAAATCAACAACATTTTCGTTAATTTTATCAATTCCTTTAAATGTTGCATTATTAATACTGTAATATGTATCTACTGCTCCTTTTATTTTATTCAAAATTTTATTATTTATTAAAATATGTTTACTTAATATGAGGAGTTTTACACATGTTACATGTGTACTTAATATAAGTATTATACTTTTTATTAAAAAACCTTATGACTCATTTTAATATTTCAGGGCATACTTGTTTTGTCCTTTATATTTGATAGATTATGAGCGTTTTAATTATTTTTTTACTAATATTGAGTTGAAGATTTGAAAAATATTGTTTTCTAGCAGACCCCCTGTCTTTTCCCAAGACTCAATCAATGGAACAGAAGTGTATGTTGACATGTTATGTAAGGCATTCTTAGTACAAAAACTTCTTATTCAAAACATTTTTGTTCGAAGTCGATGCAGTTGACTTGGTCGAATAAGCTGTAAAAAGTAGATAAAAAAAATGATGATGCTGTAATGGCTTTTAAGGGCTGTTATTTGCCATTTTTGTTCATCATAATATATTCATTAGCAAAGTAGTTCACCGTTCAATGGCCCTGAAAAAAGACCAGCAAGCAGAAAATCTTTCTTAACTAAAGTTTTCAGAAAATATTACTGTCTGGATACTTCAGAATAATCTTCTCTGGCCTGCTGTTTTAGCACCAAACTGATCAAGAAAAAAGCCACAACGCTACGGAGCTTTGGAGCTAGTTATAGTGCTCTTTTTCAATGCTTCCTGTTGTTACGCACGTTGGTGTCCAAAGCACCTTCTTCTTTCGCAGAACTGAGTCGTTTTGGTGACTAAAGGTAAAGATATTGGTTCGTGATGCTTGCCTCTTGGAGACTATCCGGTTTGCTCAAGTTTATCTCTTCTATACAGCTTCACTGTTAGATTTGCCCACCGCAGATCTCAAAGGGAATCAGTGATTCCTGGTTTAATGCTTAGAGTCAATATAGTAATGCAGGATCGTCACGTCGTTGGCTGAAGAACCTAGTTCCGCAACGAACAACTTCGCTCGTGACGTCTGCCAGTGAATGGCTGAGTTGATTTAATAACGGCCAGATTTATATAGTCTTTTGATGGACGAATTATAGTCGGAAATGGTAGTAAGAATATATTGTTAATGTTAGATAGCCCTAAAAAGAGCAAATAAGATTTATGATGATTTAGTAAACGTTAAAACTCATGATGGCCCTAAAAAAGCCAGTGGTGTGACTTCCAGTATATCCTTATTATTATTTTTAATGATTGAGAGCCGCCTCACTATTAGCATCAGAGTCTTCACGTAAGGAGATCGTGCGATCGAACGGTGCGCCACTGGACGGAGAATATTTTATCTTTAAATCGGTTCTTAGATAACCAATTGCTTACCACAGGTTGGGGAAGTGGGCAAGAAAAAAATCTTCTTCGGAGGTATGCTGTTGGGACAAACCACTGAGGAGAAGGCTGATGAAATTTCTACCCGATGTTACTGTTAAGACTACTCGAGGTTATTTTCCCTGGGGTGCTGTTGTAGCAATAGGTGCTTTGACAGTACCAGATCAGTTAAAAGAACAAACACAAATTTTTGAAAGTTTAAGATCAGATTGTGCTCTGGCTAGACATTTCTAAGTATAAAGCCTCACACGTTAGCATTTAGGAAGTCTATTTTTGTGACACTTGGTAATCTTGGTACTTCAGGGTGTTATTTGAGGTAAGTCAATTGTTCATTGGAAAAGAGTGTTGTCGATAGCCGGAATATTTAGCTGCACGACTATCACCTCAGTTTTTAATGTATTATCGGTGAACGGCCATCATGATCAATATTTTGCGCGAAGATATTATAACACTTGTTGCTTCAATTTTTCTTTGAGACCACCGAGCAGATTCTGCTAAACTAAAGTAAGAAGTTATATTTTTGCAAAACTTTGAGCGTAACCATTGCTATTGCTATCAATATTTTTTTGAAAAAAATGTCCGAAAACTATCTAGGAAGTGTCAGGAATCGGTAAGCAAAATTTCAGCAAGATTGGTTAAGTAGTTATCGCAATGAGCGATAACAACTGTTTTTGCGACTGTGCTGTCTATATAAGTAGGATTGAACGAATATTTACACTAAGTTTTCAGATTTTTAAGTATGACAAAAGAAAAAAGCATTTAATTGTTTCTGTAATTAATGTCATCAGCACTGTTGACGAAGAAATTCACTGCTTGATCCGTTTAAAAATACCAAAATTGAATTTGCAAGCAAAGAAAAAAATTTAAACAAAGTGCAGTTAAGACCTTATCAACAAATTCTTGTTCTAAAAAATCAATTGATGTATACAATGTCAATAGAAGTAGTGGTACATTAACGGATAGGGCATATGCCAAGGCAGCATTGTTCGACCCTCTCACAGAACATTTCTTCTCAAGTAATTCAGAAAAAAGCCGAAGTCTTCTTAATCTGGTTGAATCTTCTTTAACATTTTTTTTTTGCTTACTTAACAATTAATTAGATTATTTTCTAAGGCTTAGTGAATTAAAATAAAAAATTTTTTCAGAAAAGTTTACAGTTATAGCGTAATCTGTTAGCAGAAGTTAAGCGCACAAAGCACGCCGAGGGGTGAAGCCTCACAAGTGTATGTATGTACATATATATAGAGATATTTATATTAGGTGACTTATGCAGACTCTTGCTTTTAGGATACATACAAATTACAGAAAAAAATATGCAGACCAACTGCACAAGTAATATTCTACCCTCATAATAATCGTTTTTTACGCAATAACATTTGCATAAATCACTTTTTATCATCAAACACACACAAACACACACACAACCACTCACACGCACAACCACTCACACACATACATACATTCACACACGCACGCACGCACACACAATGGTGTGTATTGATCAGAGTTGACTTATGCGTACATTAGTAAGTAATAAATGATTATTATGAAAGTAAAATCTTACCTAGACGGACGGTTTATATAACTGCTTAATGTAATTGTTATAGATCCACAGTAAATGTGGGAGGGATCAGCATGTATCAATTGAAATAAATATACATGAATATATTAGTGAGGCGTCGCCCCTCCATGCACTTTACGCCCAAACTCCCCAATTTTTGAATATCGGTTGCGTACTTTATTCTATCACTTTGCCTTTTAAAGTGAAAAAAGTACAAAAAGTCAAAATGAAAAGTTGTGTTAAAGTTTGCAAAGTTAACCTCAAAGTATTTTTGAATAACGAAAAAAAAAGATATAAAAACGCTTGGAAATTTTGAAACTAATGTAAAATTAACTTTACTTTTTACACAAAACCTTTGTTTAAGTTATTGTGACATACAAGAGTATCAAAATTCTAATACTAACGATAATTTAAGTTGAATAATAAGCCAGTCAAGAAATCAAAATAAAAAAAGACAGTGATTTTTTAAACGACAGTTGCGATGAAATTGAAAGATTAAAAACTTATTTTAATAAAATCACAATTGTCAGTGACGGAAATGAATTAACAAAGAATTTTCCAATATTTTTGTATGAATATGATTATCATCTCATAAAAGTAAGATTAATGGTAGTAAAACATATTTTCATTGAGTGACAATTCTATTAAAACTACGTTTTTAGAAATAATAACTTAAAAAATGTGTATTCAGCACCACCAGAATTACATTAGAATATGTAGGTAACGTTACATTTTTTGGTAATCATTCTCGTCATTCAAAATTAAGTACGTTATTTACTGGTGACACTGATTCTGGTATATTTACTGAAATGACTTTTTGAAATCTAAATGTACTAAAAAATTTAAGAAATTTTACAATTGATTTAGAAAAAAAGGTAGAAAAATAATATAAAATTATCGTAACAAAAACTGTAATAGTATCAGTGCAACAAATAATAATAGTCCCAAACATAACTTTTTTGCTATGGTGAAATGAGTTACAAATGTAAGAGTTGTTCCACAATGTTCTAGAAAGAAAAATGTTAGAAATATTGTTGTTGTCACAACTGCAAAACTTGTTTAAGTTAACTAAGTGAGTATGACAAAAAATTAAAAAACCTTCTTCTCCATCATAAATTTAAAAAAATACTTTTATAATATTGCAATAACGTTTTTTCTTCATATTTTACAGTAAATATATTTATAACGTAAGGATTCAAGGACAAATTTGTTCCTTTATATCTTATACTCTAAAATTAGACAATGACAGAATAACTGAACATGGTTATTTATATACAGATGATGATCAAGTAGTAATTGAACAAAAATTGAAGTTACCCAAAAATAATAACCTAGTTAAAAATTACATAAAAACTGTAGATATTAGAATCAAATTGCTAATGTGAAAAAAACCCTAATTATTAAATGTTTTTTTAAAAAAGGAAACAAACCATACCTGCAATAAACGATTTACTACTAAAGATGAAATAATGTTTATTTCAAACTCAGGACTATCAGAAAGTTTAAATCCATTTGTATATTCTAAGGATTTAAGAAAAAATCGTCAAAAAAATAATCTAAATAAACTCTTTTTTTATTGACCCAATGATATTTTCATTGTTTCCATCGGGTAATTCAAGATAGAAGACTAATTACTCTAAACATTGGTTCGATGGTAATTATAATCATAACAATAACAATAATAATGATAATAATAATAATAATATTAATGTAACTATGTAACAATCTTACTATGTAACAATATTATTTATCTAGATTATCGTTCTGAGTAAATTTAACCAATTCTAATACCTTCATCATATGTCAGAAGATTAACTTAGAAGTTTTTTTACGTGCATACCTTATGAATAAAAAAAAGAATTAAATATTTAAAAAACATTTTTTAAAAATTAGGAATTAAATGTTATCAAGATTTTTTAGATGCAGTAAGAATTAGTGCGTCAAGTATATTAGAAAATTTTGAAAATAAAAAGAACGTTACTTGCAACAAAATTATTAAGATGCTATAGCTAAAAAAAAATTTAACCCAATTAAAATGAGGTAAAAACTAATAGACTTTTAGCTTATTTAGGAGAAGGCTGAGGGAGTGGATGAGGGTGGTTAGTAACGATGCATACGAATAATTATTAACCATTTCATTGATACAACTTAGAGTACGATTAGTCACCAATTCATATTAATTGTAATTCGATTTATTTGTAAGTATAAAGTTCTTGGTACGCTCAGTTTTTGTTTTATTCTCATTCATGATAAACTATGTGTAAAATGTTAATTTTTATGTGTATGTATTATGCTATTTCGTATACGTGTTAATAAAACTAATACTTACACAAATTTAAATAACATTTGTTTTATCATTAAAACAAACCGCGGATATTTCGCATTAGGATGACTTATTTTATAAGTCAACTTATAAAGCCCTATTAAATCACGAAGACTTCGATCTTTTTGTTTTGTTTTAAATAAATGTTAAATTTTGCACAATGGATGAACACGATATACATTTATGGGATGTATTATTAGGTAATAAATTTTGCCTTTACGTATGAAAATATTTGAACTACGCTGTTATAATTCGACACATTGTAACTTATAATCAAAAATTTTTGCCAAACAATACTTACAATATCTAAAATGTTTTCTCCATCGAATTAGACGAAAATTCCATTTTTATTTTTGCATATTGATGAAGCCAGGTACAACTAACCATGAGAAAACAAAGGTTTTTTCAAGAATAATCCCACATTATCAAAACTTTGACCTTAAGATTTGTTTATAGTCATAGCAAATGCTAAAACTGATAGAAATTGTTTTCTGTATAAAATAAAAGGTAATTATAANAGATTTTTACAGAAATAATTCTACATTATCAAAACTTTGATTTTGAGATTTGCTTATAGTCATAACAAATACTAAAACTACTGATAATTTTTTTCTCTATAAAATGAAAAGTAATAATGAATTGTTTTTGGTATTTATTAAAATTCTTGAATTAATAACTTTATTACCAAATTTATCTCCCGGAACTATTTTGCCTTCTACGTTATACTTCATCAATTACGTGACTCACCATCGTATACCGTTACACAAGCCGTCTAATATACAAAAATTTCGAATAAACTATTGTACTTGATTCAAATTTATGTTCATGAGGTGACACACCTGCAATAATATTATTTAAAGGTAATGATAAACTATTTTTGGTATTTAACATAATTTTTGGAATAAAAACCTTATCACCAAATTTTTCTCCCGCAACTATTTCGCCTTTTACGTTATACTTCACCAATTTAGTAATTCGCAATCGTGTACCGTTAAATAAGCCGTCTAATATACAAAAATCTTGAATAAACGCTACTATTGTGCCTATTTTAAATTTATGTTCATGAGGTGGCAAGCCTTCACTAGTGTTGTATAAAATTTCTATGGGAAAATTTATGTAAATTTTATCATCTAATTTATTAACATCTTTATAGGTTGCATTATCGATGCTGTTTGTTAAATCCAGCATTTTGATCCAATGCTTTATAAGAATATACTCATTACAGCAAAGATTATGCAAAATACAAAGGTAGTGATTGCACTGATGAAAATATGAACATAAATTTTTTATAGAAACTCTAAATAAAATACATAAAGGATTACAGCTACATATTTTAAATTTTAAAGTAGATGCTATTGTTATGTTGATAAGAAACTCGAGTATATTTGATGCATTGTGCAATGACACTAATCAACGTGTAACAAAATTATTTAAATATAATTCAGGAGGAGAAATAATGACTGGTGAAAAATATGGTAATAAAATTTTCATTCCAATAATCACGGTTAATGCCGGTGATAATTCATTTTTACCGTTTATTATATACAGGATACAGTTTTCAAAAGTTCTAGGTTGTTCCATCACAATTAATAAATCACAAGGTCAAAGTTTCGATAAATTAGGATTTTACTATAAAAGATCTTTGTTTTCTCATGGTCAACTATATGTATGGGTATCAAGATGTAAAAGTCCTGAGAACATATTTATACAAAATGATTCGGAGAACAAAGCAAACATAAGAAACATTGTATGGTATGAAATTTTTGATCGTTAATTATTTTATTATGTGTTTATTAAAGTTTTTTGCTTCTAATTTTCTATTTTTCTTTAAGAAATTAAGTTTTTTAAATATATAGAATGCATCTTAAAAATTAAAACTTTAATAAGTGAAAACATCAAAAAAACTCATATATTTAGATACTGTATTTTTGAATACATTCACACACGCACGCACGCACACACAATGGTGTGTATTGATCAGAGTTGACTTATGCGTACATTAGTAAGTAATAAATGATTATTATGAAAGTANTCTTCAACCTCACTGGGCTGTTATAGTTATGGCCTTCAATTTTTATTTTTTCATTTGAAAATTAATCACCCTCGAATTTTTAAATGTTAACCTCCCAATTGTACAAAAATGTTCATTTTTTTTTTTGCAAAAAAACCTTTCTAATAAGATTTTGATCTCTGAATACTTTAACTCCAAATGAAAGTTGTATTTATTATGGTATAAAAAATTGAGATACGAAACTATATATTGTATGTATATTTGAAGTATCTAAAATATAAGAAACATCACTAAGAAAAGTCAACAAACTGAGAAACAATTGATTATTCATCTTACAAGTCTATCATATTGTAGATATTATTTCTTAATCATGTGTTGTTATTAAATTTTTAGGTTTTAATTATTCTTGGAGGGTTAGGGGGCTAAACCCTGCTAGTATATGTATGTTTCTAGAAAGTGACTTATGCGGACTTCATGTACTTCTCAAATATATATCAATAACATGGAAGAATTATGTGGACGTCCACATAATTCCACGTTTGTCCTTATAATTACCCTTACATACATGTGAGTGTCCACATAAGTCACCTCTGCATGAAAACACACACACACAAGAGCGCGCGCGCATATATATATATATATATATAATGATAATATATTCCCCCGTGTGGCGTGCCGGCTATTTTTTTTTCTCCCTCTCTATCTACCGCGCNTATATGTATTGGCACATCTAATAACACAATTTTCAGTATGTTCGAAATCAAACGAGAACAGTCAATGTCTGATTTTTGTTATTCAGTGTTAAATTCAGCTGAAAATGACATTTTGCCTTCAAACTTTGGTGTTAAAAATAATGTTAAAAGAGAAAGTATCATTAGTATCATTATCAATCATACTTCTATTTCTGCTCAAAAATATTTAAAATGTATCAGATGAATTGGTCCTTTTTTTTTGATGATACTTACTTACGACATCAAAAGAGCAAAAATAACGATTATTAAAGGGAGTCATGTTATAGTCACAAAAAAGTGCCTTTATGTAAACCTTTTACAATTTGTCCCACGGATGACTTTGTTGTTGATCTACCTGGACCCTTTTTAGCTACTCAAAATAATTTAAGTATAATGAAAAATGTGATGTTAGACCCCAACGGAATAAAAAGCATAATAAAACGTATCTGTACTCTAGACCGAGATTTTAGAGACGTCGTTTTATATTTAGAAGAACTTGGCTTGAGACCTTTAATGACTGCATTAAAAGGTAAGAGAATCCAATTAACTACTAAAGAAGCTAACAAATCGCGTAATATAAAAAAGTTAAGGTAGATTGTTGAAGCTACTGATGGAACTTTAGGCAAAGAATATAAACTTCGTCAGAAGATATTGGATTACAAACTCCTTCCGAAATCTGACTCTTATAGTAAAATAGCGTGTTTTTTAATAATCAGTATGGGAGACGATTAAATAGTGACGAGAGATGACAGGATGTGATCATGGACAGAATATTGTGCCTAAACCATGCTGAAAGTACGTTAGCAATAATAGCAAAAAACTCAAGATAGTCAAGAAGAAGCAGTTTAGCTATAAAATTAACATCCAAAGAGCGATCAGACTTTCCTGAGATAACTGAGAAGGTTTAAAAGTATTTTTCTCAGGTTCTTATTAACTGGGCCAGTTTGTTTCTTATTTAGTAGAAATGCTAGATGAATCTGATAATCTTTACTAAGAGTATATAAAAATGTAGCCGGATATAATCAAAGTGTTAGTGAAATCAAGACATATCGATAGAAATACTTATAAGTGTTATATCCACTATAAACTTGATACTATAGGTTACAGTGGTATCTGAATGTTAACCAATGGTTTAAAAAGTCAATGTTGATAAATAAACAAATAGTAAATTTAAAAAAAATTACATTCGCTTTTACATACGCTAGGGCAACTTTTTTTTCAATTCGTGTAAAATTACAAGCTACTTATCTGTTAAAACCACATGACGTTAAAGCTTCTAATTTACGAGATATTGGAATCAAATGTACCTTTGAAAAAAGCTAAACTTGTATTTCATACTACTTCGACGGTCTTGCAATAAAAAAAATTAATGTGCCCATTGCATCATCGTAAAACATTGGTCTCATCGAAAAAAATGAAGCTTTTAATCGATAATTTTTGTTGAACCTACTTTTCACGAAATACACAACAGATTGAGCTGCACAATTTTTGTGATAGCTTGATACCTCTTAAGTATATTGAAGTTGTTTCAGATGATGAAAACTGCAAAACCTCTTCACTTACTGCCAAAAGACGGGTAACACTCGTCAAAACAATTAGTGTTTCTAAGTCAGAACTTTGTGAAGCCAGCTTGATCGTTAACTTTCTGAATCTGATCAAAATTAGACTCCATCACAATTTGGTAGCTGTTTATCAATAGACTGACTCATGATTTATATTAACTTGGATTTCCAAACATGTCCCAGAAAGGAATCCGTTTGTCATCAAGTCAATCAAATCTACAATATGGAAACCATCTTAACAGCTAAGTACTGACATAATGTTTTATCAGGCTAAAATTCTGCTGACGTTAGCTTACGTGGGATCTTTCCACTACAATCAGAAAATCTCAAGCTGTGGTGAAATGGTCTCCGTCAGCTCGTAACTCCTTAACTCGATCTGTATGCAGTAACTTTTGAATTGTCTGAATCAGTCTCAGAAAAAAGAAATAAAATTACAACTCTGACAACTCAAATTACAAAAGATTTCGATATTCTTTCGTGATTCTTCAACCTCACTGGGCTGTTATAGTTATGGCCTTCAATTTTTATTTTTTCATTTGAAAATTAATCACCCTCGAATTTTTAAATGTTAACCTCCAACACATTCCTTAACTATTTTAAACTTTATAGCTCATAAGGACGAATAGAAAAGGCCTCTTTATTATGATACAAAAAAAGATCCCATTTTATCACACAAAAATTCTCCGTTTTCCACCTTGCTTATTAATCAGGCTTTATGCAAACTCATGTCTTTTTCACAACTAGATTCTGGATCAATCCACCTCGATTTGTAATTCATAGAATCATCTGAAAATACATGCTGTGCATCAGATACGCAGTTCGTTCTGTCCAAGTATAGATAGGAGCCATTCCTGCATGTCAGGTCACAGATATTAGGCATTTTTTTGTGAATCTTATACGGGTTCTGCTTGTGTACAAACATCAATAGGTCACAGTCAAAAAGCACATAAGGCTTGTACATGTTTATTTTTACATACAGCCATCAAAGCACTTTATCTCGAAGTAATCTTTGACCTTACGGCCACTGCATTTACAGCATCTGTCAAACGGTTTACCACCCAACAAGGTGATTGTTAGGTTCTTTTAAGTGATGATGTAACAAATTTCTATTGGCAATTATAAAAAATTAAGAAAATATTCGCCAAAGCGTCTAGATTTTACCATCATCCTGCCATGAGCATCACACTTCAGAAGGCTTTAGGAGGCTTAAATCTGTTCCATTAACTATGATCCGCAGAGAGTTGTATTCGATCAGTACACAATTGTGTAATCTTGAGATTTATTCGAATTCACATCCTCTAACTTATTTTTAGTTACCACCAAAGTGATGCAAGTCTTGTGAATGAGAATTGTTTTACTTGCTGCTAGTTAAAATCTGTTATTTTAGGTAAGAGATCACTCTTTGGTCCATTGGTGCAAATAATATCTTCGTGGTTCCAATAGCGTGGTAAGTAGTGACGTCCAGAAGTCAACCTAGAGGTTGGGTTCATAGTTTTTGTTATTTATGATGCGGTTCTATCTCCCAAACGACCATATGAGGGTCATTTAATTATTAAGAGGCAAAATAACACTATGCGAGTTGCAAGAATCCTAATTAAGTCATCTAGTCATCCAGTTGTAAAATTATGACCTTTGCTAGGTAAAAAAATCAGAACTAAGAGATTATCATATAATATAGTTAAAAATGAGAAATCATATTGGTTTTATTATTTATTGACATTTTAGTTAGTTAATTGTTGGATACTGTTGCATGGTAAACTGTATTATTTCATTATAGAACATTCAACGATATTAAACATAATTAGATAACTTATTTGTTTTTGTTCAAGCTACTTAAAAAAAAAAAAAATATCTTATGGAGGCATGTAATTGGTGTCAACTAGTGATACTGTTCATCGTAGCTGACAGCCTTTTCTTTTTTGATAACTAAAAACTTTATTTTGAAGAAAATGAAATTTTTTCTGTATTATAAGGTAATCCTTTGTTTATAAACCAAAATTTGTTTATTCCTATCCATAGACTACAAGTTACTATGGAAGATTATTTACCTTATGTTTTTCAGTAAGGTATCCTGAATAACTCATGGTTTTTCGTTTTATATTGTTTGGTTTATTATTGAATTCTAAAATTTTACTTTCAAATAAATGAAATACACATGCAGACATACGTATATTGATACAGTAGTCATATATTACATGTCTCCGTCGGGGATGGCAGTATATATGTAAGCTTTTATGTTACAAATGGTATCTGCGGTGAACAGTCTATATTATAATAGCTATTTTTATTTAAGCTAACGTTAAGTCACACTTTGTAAGTCTCAAAAGAAAAAGCAGAGACTACTGGTGCGAAGTCAGATGCAATTAGGTATACATGAGTAAGAGGCATTTGAGTTGCGTCATAGGTTTGTTTTTCTTGCACATTGTCTGCTTTCCAAACCAACTTATTTGTCTTGTGCGATCTGTCAACTCGCAAATGTCATAAAAATTCTGTTTTTAATTGATTAAAACCAGGGGAAAAGGGTGCATTATAATAAATGATGTACATCTTTTATGTTCCAATAATTCACTTATGTTACGTGGGCTTTATTGTGATGATAGATAACTTTAAACTCATAACTGAAACACTATGTGAACGTAGGTTTTCAAAATAAGATAAAACAAATAAAAGTAATGTGAAATGTTGTGAAGTGTCGCAAAGGTATATCAAATATGACATAACACATAATTTATGTACGGATATATTTAAAATTGTATGCATATGCCTTAAGTTGCTACAAAGATACTTACTTTCAACTATTTTTTGGTACATTCTCATAGAATAAGACTTTTTCTATGAAAAAAATAGGTGTAAAGCTTATTATTTTTAATACAACATAACTAATGAAAAACATTGTTTATTTATGAGTCCATTGTAGTGCTATTTTAGAGACTGAAATTTTTATCACTGTTATTTATTTTTTAGTGTAATTCTTACAAAAATGTATTAACTAGCATACACAAAAAACATCTAAGTACGTCAAAAAACTATAGCAATAAATTTACAAACATAAAATTCCAACTTACACTGTTTATTCATGTTTTGGATGAATTGTAAGCTTTCATTCCCAGCATTATCAATATCTCTATAAATAACCTACTACCTGCATAACATTCACTTTTACACATACTTTTGAAGTTGACTAACGTGATTTAAGGAAAAACACAAGTTTTTAAAATTTATGATAAGTATACTATTAAATTGCATAAATGCTTTATTGGTTGGTTGTTATTTTGTTAAAAACTAGAATTGTTAAGCAATGCTTATTTTTGGATCATATTGTAACTTATTTTAATTAGAATATTTATATTTTCAACCAAAACTAGAGGAGATGTTCATTATAGATTCTACCATGCTCTTCTAGCTCAAAAATTAGTAATCTACCTTGGTACTCAGTTTTTTTTGTATTTTAATAATGCAACGGAAGATAAGCGAAAACGATTTTTTTCCTACTGTATCACAAGCTTTAACATATATCATGAGTTATCTTATAAAATGGTTATTCTTAGCAGAAAAAGAGGTTAAAAAACTGTTACAACAAGAATACTGCGTTATTTTTTCTACAATTTTTTCTAACCGGTAATAACTGTTTTTTCGAAACTTTTTAGTAAAGTGGTGATACTTACGATCATACATATTTCACAAAAGTATTAACGAAGCAGTATGAACAAGCATTTATGAATATCTTAAAAATTAACTGATAAAAATACATTTTGACTTTTACAAACTACAAATTGAACTACAAACTATGAATACAATGAGATTCCTCTTTATTAAAATAAGTTTATACACCAGTACGTTTACAGTCAATAGAATAAGTAAGATGTTTATTTAATTCAAATTATCAATAAGTGATTCTAAGCTTTTTTTTAAATAATCTACAAGTTAGGTTTATAAATACCTGGGAGATTTATATTTATCTTTTTGTGATCCACAAAAAGGTCTTGTGTTTCCTCCAATCATGTAGTAATGAAGAGCATCTGGGATATTTGATAAATCTGTTTTTCCACCAGAATTAAGAATGACGAGTCCTAAAGCTAACCCAGCTGCTAGAGAGTAAGATTCTCTATCCACACAATTTTTCATTTCAGGACCAGGTGGTCTTCCTATGAAAAATAACATGAAAAACATATTTTAAACTAAAGTATTTTTATAGAATCCTGAAACATTGTTTAGAGGATCGAAAGTCACCTTAAACGATATAATGAGGCTTCAATAAAGTTAATTTCTAATTGACAAAAAATTAGTTTTTGTCGATGTCCTTTATTGGTAACTATTATTAATTATAATAATGATAACAACTGAATGATAATTTCAAGTCAAAGAGTATAAAAAAACTCTTTAATTCCATAACAACATAACGTACTAATTAATAGGGATCTAGATATGAATTTCTTACTCTAGTATCCAAGACATTTGAATAACAAAATTATTAATTTTACAAATATGAAATCATCTTTGAGCATGATTTCAAATAAAGGGGAGGTTCTACTTCAAAACTATTTTTGAATATTGTGCATGAATAAAAAACTTTTAATTTGACAACTATTTTATTCAGTTTTCATAAAAACTATGAAAAATATATGCTTTGGATTAATAATAGCTATATTAGCAAATATAAAATATATCAGGACCTGTGATGTATTGGATTTGCAGCCTTCTAGTATTTTAATTAGCAGCACAAGTTATGATCCAGCAAAAAAAAGATTGTGAGTTTGAGCTGCACTCAGGGAAGAGTTTTTTTGCGATTTGCATTATCACGACTGTCAATTTTTACTAAATTTAATTTTCTTTGAAACATTAATGTTTTTGATTATGAAATCATAAAGGGAAATAATGAAGCTGTTTTACAAGAATTCCTGGCCCATAGCCTTTCCTGCTCTTACAATTACGTAAGATTCATAAAAAAACAAACATTTTTTTCAGAATATCTTGTACTAAAAGTTCAATTTTCAGGCAAGAATGTTTTGTTTTTGTGTAGAGAATCACCACATGTGATATTTTCGTCAACTTAAAAAAGTAGAAGAGAAAACTACGTCTTATTATACAAGCTATTTCTTATAATTTTTCTGCCATCATCACTAATGATTGTGTGAAGTAGTAGCCTTATTTAGATAAATTGCACTATCAGGCGTATCATTTTGCAAGTAGGTCACGTGCCCACAAGGAAGTATATCTATAGCACACACATAAAGAAAAAAACTCACGTGTAACCAGCTGGTTGTACGGATGATATAACTTTTTCTCATTTGTGTACGTTTTAGGTCATATGCCTACGAACACGCTCACGCGCGGCTTGATTAACTTGTATCTACGCACACATAAGCTCTTGCACTCATTTACACGTACACATAGAAACTTATACGTTTACAGATACATAGACACGCTTGCGATCACAGGCTCATATGGACATATGCACACGGGCTAAGCTTTAATAGTGAACTAAAATATGATAAACTTATGTGAAGAATTTTATTGCAAAAATGAATTGATTTTATCGTAATTTATTAAAAAATAAAGAATTGAAAATGCGTAGCCTAAAACCAGAGAATTTTATGAAAATGTTTAAAACATTAACATGGACATCATTTTCTTTGTTTTTTGAAACTTTGACCCTATTCGTGTTTTATAATATATAAGTCACTCATAGCTCTAGAAATTGTACTATAAGCTGAAAATATTTGTACGTATAATAATATAAATTACCTCCCAGAAGGGCTTCATAATAATATGTTAATGTACCATTATTTTACTGAGTAAACTAGATGTAGTGTAAAAAATAATTTTTTTATTTTAAAATGCTTCTGTGCATCTTCTACCAATTTTTTTATAATTGAGCGAGAAAAAACGAAAGTTTTTTTTTTAATTTAATCCCACATCATCGTAACATCAATCTGAAGGCTCCCACATACGTGACTAAATACTTTTTTTTATTTACTTTTCCACACTACTCATACAGCAAATAAATAGACAGTATACATTTAAATAAAAACAGGTTATTAACTTCATCCTTAACAGTAAGATATTATCACTTGTGACGTCAGTCCAAGTTGGCGCGATCACTGGATTTTTTTCCAAGTATGCACCAAATGCTGCTTTCCGCAATGCTGTTTTGTCCACATAAAAATATTCTACTAAAATGGGTACCCTATTTAGCAGACTTTGTTATTTGGCAGAATGACTGCTGAAATTTGTCTACTAGTTTCAGCTTGACCATTATACACAGTTTGACTATATTAAAGTTATTGTTTGCTTGTCATAAATTAAATGTTTAACTCGTTAAATCATTGACCTGATGGAGAAATGTTGTATATGACCATACTAGTATGTTTTAAAGACAGTTTTGTGACTTTGATAATAGTCATTACTGACTGCTTTAAAGTGATCATTGAAAGAAAGTCCCATTTGTATGAGATTAGTTGAGGGGGCCAACTAATTGTGAGTATTAAACACATTACTGAAAACTGTGGGTTCTTCAACTGCATTCAAGCCAGCGATGTGATTATAGATGATAAAGAGTCCCTAATCAAGGACATGACTAATTAATACGGTGCCTAACTCACCGTTCAAGCTTTCATAAAAGGTTTACGAGTAATAACATAAGCGTTTAAAAAATATCTGATATTCTGATAGTTTCTAATTTCTTAGGCAAAACACGAATAAGTCCACTTGAGTTGTGAAGTACGCGGGAACTAGAAAATTTGAGAATTCACATTAATAGAATTAACAGTAGCTTTAAAGGAAAATCCATAATTTTGTAAAGTAAGAAATGCGCAATTCTTATTTTTAAATATAATAACTTGATGACTTAAATAAAATATTGAAGGTGCGATCTCAGTTTGCATGCTTTGTCTAACTAACACTCTCCGGTAATACCATTATTTTAAAATACTGCCTCCGTTTACTATAGCTTCACAGACAATTGATGACGATGACGATAACGATAACGATGACCGATGATAATGACGCTCCACACACTGTGGCCTGACTACTAGATAATGATGAAATATATTAAGTAACATTGTATTTAATTTACAGTATCCTTATAAATTTATAAAGTTTTATATTTTGATGGAAAATGAAAAATCAACTTAACTTTGACATTTAAATTCAAAATAGAGACAAATTTCAATCATATATCTTTTTTAATAATAGGCAAACTTTGTATCGAACAACAAATTATCAATTTGTTTCTAAATCTGGTAGGAAAAATTAAGAGGACAATTTTTTCCAAATTACTAATACCGTTTTTTTTCTAAATTATACAATGTACGTACGAGAAACAACGTTATATAAAGATAGAGGACGCAGAACAATACAACTTACGAAACCTTCAAAGAAAATGCTTCTACAGCGGGTTTTTAAGAAATTATTACTTGGTTTTATGAGATTTTTGTACAGGCTAGTGCGATAATGCCTTCATTTTGGTTTAATTTTTCCAAAACGATTTTTTTTGTTTTGGTTGGAAAAATTATAAAAATTTGTTTTAAAAAAGATTTTTATGTGAGTAACGAAAGTCGTAGCCTTTATTAAGTACATAAAATTCTTAAAATAAAAGACAAATTTTGTCACTCGTTTAACATTTCAATGCTCAAAATAAGTGCTTGGTAGCAGGATTAAAGCTCTATAAAAATGAAATTTAATAAGTAAATTTCTCAACATACTGTTTATTTGATAAATCGGTCCATACTAACAAATTTATTTAAAATAAATGAAAAAAGAAAAACACAATTTTAATTATAAAAAGTCTTGGATAATCGTGTAAAAATATTTTTGTGTGAAACCTGAAATAATCATTTTGTTTTTCGAGAAAAAATGTATCCATAGCTCTGACTAGCATTGTATCCTTTAATTTCAAGTGACCAAAAATAGAACTTTTCTGGTAGTTTTAGAGTTATGAATGGTTACATTATTTTAAAAGTGTCACACTAAAACAAAAGTAAGAAGAAGCGGACGTAATTATATAAATGAGGCTTCTATGATTTTACAAAAAAGCTTTAAAAACGTTGTACAAGTCGTTAGGTAGTCTATTTTTACGAAAATACTTTTAAGTAGGTTCGGTCATTTTTTTGAAGGGGTGAGTGGGTGTGCTCCAGTGTTCGTATTGTCAGTAGAATTCCATCGTCATAGGTTTGGAGATAAAGTTGGCAACTCTTACAAAATGCGTGGAGTGAGTAGAGTCGCGTTGTAAGGTCTCTACGCATTTTGTAAGAGTTGCCAACTTTATCTCCAAACCTATGACGATGGAATTCTACTGACAATACGAACACTGA
>NW_019379542.1:117710-195329 GCF_000648655.2 Copidosoma floridanum
CCAGGAGGAGACCGAGAGAGAGAGAGAGAGAGAGAGAGAGAGAGAGGACTGGGACTAGGGACTGAAGGGGATAAGGAGCAGGTTACCGAGAGACAGTGATAGTGTGCGAGAGAGAGAAAGACAGGGTGAGAAAGGTTAACACGAAACGAGAAGAAAAGGGCGCGATAGCAGAGAGCAGGTGTGTAGTAGGCTGGGAAAGGGCAGAGACGAAAGATTGCATGTGAGGGTGCGCGTGTTTGTGCGTGCGTGACGTGGCCGGGAGCGTTAGGGCAGCGGTCCCTGCTGGTCTCAGGACCCCGAACGTGCGATCGCGGTTCGCGCGGTAAGGCGGAACCACTGTAGCGCCGTCGAAGAGTTGTTTGTAGAGCAGGGTAGAGAGTGCAATAAATGATTTCCTTACGTAACGCGAGAGCATTTCCTATAATTATTTTCTCTCGGTAAAACGAGAGGAGGAATCCCGTAAAACTCCCCTTTTCAGGAGCAGAATCCAGGAAGACGAGGGACCTGGAGGACGCACGAGACGAGGTGAGTGTTCGTATTGTTAGTATAATTGCATCGTCATAGGTTTGGAAATAAAGTTGCAACTCTTACAAAATGCGTGGAGTGAGTAGAGTCGCGTTGTAAGGTCTCTACGCATTTTGTAAGAGTTGCCAACTTTATCTCCAAACCTATGACGATGGAATTCTACTGACAATATGAACACTGGTGTGCTCTCGTAAGACATCGTGTTGAAGTGAGTTGTACTAACCATACATAAAAACGTCCACCTACTGTATCATCGTTAATTTTACTGTGTCTAACTTATCAGTGCTCGAAAATAAAACCACTAAATGTTATGAAAAAATTACGGTACACACTTGAAAGCAGCTTACTTCCGATAGTTCAAGTAAAAAAACTGGAAAACGTGTTGAATGCATAAAAAAAAACTTAAAAGTAGGAGGAGACTCAAGTTTTGTCAACAACAGTGGGTTATTGGGTTATTGGGTTATTGGAGTCTTAAGAAGAGCTGTGCAAAGTTTCAGATCATAACTTCCAGTTTAACAAATCCCAGAAGCAATTTTGTAAAGAAGTTTTGCTGTGTGTAAATAGACCAGCACTTGACATAAGACCTGCTTGCGCCTTTTTAACGATTGCCCAGATATTTCTTCCAAATATCTAATAAGCTGCACATTTTATGATATAAAAGTTTTTCTTAGAAGTTGAGCTACCTATTTTAATTTTTTTTCTCATCATGAATGAATCTCAAGCCTCAAAATTTCTGCAACAAAGGCTGAATAATCGCTCTCGCTCATGAGAGCAATGTTAAATCATGCAATTTTGAGAATTTTTTTCTTGACAATTTGGATGATAAAAAACATATTAAAAAAATTTGTGTGTACTTTAAGCATGTTAAAATAAAAGATCAATTGTTTCAGCAAATGCATAATTCTCTTCAAAAATGACAACACCTCATTAAAAAATAAATCAATGGTTTTAGAAGGAAATTTTCTGTTGCATACTTTCCCTCTTAACAAGAAGTAATCAGTGTATGAGATTTTCGTATTTTCAACTCTCTTTTGCGTACGTTAATCAAAACATTTATGTAATGCACTTTCTGAGATGGAGAAATGTTGTATATGACCATACTAGTATGTTTTAAAGACAGTTTTGTGACTTTGATAATAGTCATTACTGACTGCTTTAAAGTGATCATTGAAAGAAAGTCCCATTTGTATGAGATTAGTTGAGGGGGCCAACTAATTGTGAGTATTAAACACATTACTGAAAACTGTGGGTTCTTCAACTGCATTCAAGCCAGCGATGTGATTATAGATGATAAAGAGTCCCTAATCAAGGACATGACTAATTAATACGGTGCCTAACTCACCGTTCAAGCTTTCATAAAAGGTTTACGAGTAATAACATAAGCGTTTAAAAAATATCTGATATTCTGATAGTTTCTAATTTCTTAGGCAAAACACGAATAAGTCCACTTGAGTTGTGAAGTACGCGGGAACTAGAAAATTTGAGAATTCACATTAATAGAATTAACAGTAGCTTTAAAGGAAAATCCATAATTTTGTAAAGTAAGAAATGCGCAATTCTTATTTTTAAATATAATAACTTGATGACTTAAATAAAATATTGAAGGTGCGATCTCAGTTTGCATGCTTTGTCTAACTAACACTCTCCGGTAATACCATTATTTTAAAATACTGCCTCCGTTTACTATAGCTTCACAGACAATTGATGACGATGACGATAACGATAACGATGACCGATGATAATGACGCTCCACACACTGTGGCCTGACTACTAGATAATGATGAAATATATTAAGTAACATTGTATTTAATTTACAGTATCCTTATAAATTTATAAAGTTTTATATTTTGATGGAAAATGAAAAATCAACTTAACTTTGACATTTAAATTCAAAATAGAGACAAATTTCAATCATATATCTTTTTTAATAATAGGCAAACTTTGTATCGAACAACAAATTATCAATTTGTTTCTAAATCTGGTAGGAAAAATTAAGAGGACAATTTTTTCCAAATTACTAATACCGTTTTTTTTCTAAATTATACAATGTACGTACGAGAAACAACGTTATATAAAGATAGAGGACGCAGAACAATACAACTTACGAAACCTTCAAAGAAAATGCTTCTACAGCGGGTTTTTAAGAAATTATTACTTGGTTTTATGAGATTTTTGTACAGGCTAGTGCGATAATGCCTTCATTTTGGTTTAATTTTTCCAAAACGATTTTTTTTGTTTTGGTTGGAAAAATTATAAAAATTTGTTTTAAAAAAGATTTTTATGTGAGTAACGAAAGTCGTAGCCTTTATTAAGTACATAAAATTCTTAAAATAAAAGACAAATTTTGTCACTCGTTTAACATTTCAATGCTCAAAATAAGTGCTTGGTAGCAGGATTAAAGCTCTATAAAAATGAAATTTAATAAGTAAATTTCTCAACATACTGTTTATTTGATAAATCGGTCCATACTAACAAATTTATTTAAAATAAATGAAAAAAGAAAAACACAATTTTAATTATAAAAAGTCTTGGATAATCGTGTAAAAATATTTTTGTGTGAAACCTGAAATAATCATTTTGTTTTTCGAGAAAAAATGTATCCATAGCTCTGACTAGCATTGTATCCTTTAATTTCAAGTGACCAAAAATAGAACTTTTCTGGTAGTTTTAGAGTTATGAATGGTTACATTATTTTAAAAGTGTCACACTAAAACAAAAGTAAGAAGAAGCGGACGTAATTATATAAATGAGGCTTCTATGATTTTACAAAAAAGCTTTAAAAACGTTGTACAAGTCGTTAGGTAGTCTATTTTTACGAAAATACTTTTAAGTAGGTTCGGTCATTTTTTTGAAGGGGTGAGTGGGTGTGCTCCAGTGTTCGTATTGTCAGTAGAATTCCATCGTCATAGGTTTGGAGATAAAGTTGGCAACTCTTACAAAATGCGTGGAGTGAGTAGAGTCGCGTTGTAAGGTCTCTACGCATTTTGTAAGAGTTGCCAACTTTATCTCCAAACCTATGACGATGGAATTCTACTGACAATACGAACACTGANAACGGGCAGCCCTGTATCATGCCCTTTTCTCGTCCTGAAGCTATTTGAGATATCCTCACTTGTTATTATTTTGTTGTTTTTATCTCTATAAATCTCTTTAATTTATGCAATTGTATAATATATATTAATATTATTGAAACGTTATACGGACTGTCCACACAAGTAAAATTTTGTTTTCATACGTATCATTGCATCTTTTTATCTACTGATATCTACATAAACTATATTTTATACACGACTACACGTGCTCTCACACACACGCACACGCACGCGCGCGCGCGCACACACACAAAATCTTTACATTCTATAGATGTATTGTACAGGGCTGTCAGTTATTTCTCTTATATACCACATACTACTCTACAAGCTCCCAGCTGCTTCCCCACAGTTTTTCTATACAATAGTCAAAAAATTAACAAAATCAAATAAATTTCTTTAAATTATTCATTAGGTTTTCTTAGAAACTATTAAAGGTTCCCTTTTGAACATTTAATTGAGCTTTTTGTAATTTTTTTGTCTGAATCAAATTCTAAAAATGCACATACTACTTTTTGTAAATCTAGTGGTATCGGAAATATTTTTTGACTGATCAACCCTTTTCACAGTATTACAAATACTATAATGATCCTTCATACAATATTTTGTTCCCAAAAATGAGACAGTATATCATTGTTTGACATGAAATGCTTTACGAAAATTTCCTTTACAATTAACAAATAAAATTTTATACTTCTCTTTATCTTAGATCTTAAAAACTAATTTGTAACATTTGTTTAACTGTGTATTAAAATAATATAAGAAATTTTGTACACAAAATTATTTTTTTAACTACATTTGAAATGGTTAGTATTAAAAATAATTGGCTGTAGTAACTTTTAATTTTAACAAATTTTATTTTCAAAGTAAATAAATCTTGTCTGGTTTTAAGAAAGCTTAGTTAACTTTATTAAAATAGAAGTCTTCTGCAAAACATTTTTTGCATGAACTTTTAATTGTATCTCCATTGATATGTTTAGAAAGTAAAAACTAGAGAAAAATTTTTTTACTTTGAAAGGCATCATAACACTACGAGCTTAATGAAAAATGTTATCTCTGATATTTGAGAATTTTTGTAGTAGGAGAAGTAATTATTTATTTTCATGTACAGATTAACAACAATCTTTTTACACTCCCCTTCACAAGTTACACTGTCTTGACTCTACATTAGTAACATACAAGTATAACAAATAACTTTAAAATTTGGTTTTACACAGTTCATATCCTCTCTACAATTTGCACTGTCTTAACTAATACACTGAAATTCACAGTATATTTTATGATAATCGATAACATATTTATGCTCTAGTAAGAGATCTTTCATAAGTTCAATAATTCAACTATATTTTTTACTCTTTTGTTTTTGCATCAAACTCTTAGCCTAATTTGCTTATACACTAACTAGCCTATTCTGTCTTTTTTACTTATAAAACAAATTAAATTAGTTTGTACTCAGTTCTCAGCTTGCTATATTTTCAAACTCTCTACAATATGAGCACATTTCTTTGTTTATCTTTCTTTTAAGGAATTCCCTTGTGTTCAGAAAAGAGGCCTTCTTTTTTCTTGGACCAAGTTTTTCTAATTCTCTCCCCCATTCATTATTTATATCCTTCTCTGCTACCTCACGATTCCAGGCGTGACTCAATGTTTCCTCCTCTTTTGACATAGCCTATGAAATACATCTCCTCCTTTCTTTGATAATACCTTGATCTCTCTATTTTTCCCTGTCTAGCTGTATTTTTTGTTCTACTCTTATAGCCGCATTTGCTATTAATCTTTTCTCTGTATTTTAAACTTCTTGCCCTTCATAGATTTTTTTTTATTTTTTTACCTTCCGTATCTTTTCAAATTTTTTTCTTAGATTATAAGCCTCATTTTTTTCGTTGCAATGTATTAGAGCCCTCATCTCTTCACATAAACAAGTAAATACCCTTCTTTTTCTGCTTCGATAAATTATCTTAACTAAATACTGTGCTGCCTTTTTTGTCTCTATTTCCCATTTTATACTTCCTGCTTTCTTTCTCCATATGCAGTCCAGCGTGTTCCTACTGACTTCCATTGCCATTTTCACGTACCTTCTTTGGATTTATTCTATAATCTCGTTTCTCACCCACCCCCATATTTCTACTCCGTATAAACAGGCTGATTTAACAATTGTATCTAACAGGTATAATCTTTTACTTAATTTGTTAATTGTTGCTCTTTCATAAATTTCCCATACCGTTATAATCGTTATTTAAGCTTTCCTTGCTATTTTTTTCATGTGATTTCCCACCGTATTCCTTTCGTTAAACCAAAAACCTAGACATTTATATCCTTCAGCAACTTTTAATTTTACCCCTTTATATTTCCATTCTTCATCTTATTTCTCCTACCCCCTTTCTCATAAATTACTATTTTTGTTTTGTTAGTGTTCACGTTCATTCTATTTTTGTAACAATATTTCTCGAAATCTTTTATCTTTCTCCTTAGGCCCTTCTAATTTTCAGCTACTCCTACGACATCGTTTGCAAACTTTAAGCAAAAAATTTTTACCCTACCTGCAACTATTCCACCTTTGTTTTTTTTTATCCATTTATTCTCTAGATAATCAATAAAAATAATAATTAGCGTCTGGGTTAACGGGCAGCCCTGTATCATGCCCTTTTCTCGTCCTGAAGCTATTTGAGATATCCTCACTTGTTATTATTTTGTTGTTTTTATCTCTATAAATCTCTTTAATTATTTGATATTTTTCTCGAATTCCTATCTTTCTTAATTTTTTAAATAAGTATTTAGTCATCAATTAATTTTGTACGTTATTTTTCATCGCAACGCTTATTTATACATTCATCATTTTACTTCGTTTCTTAATTTTTTAAATAATGATTTTCTCTCTATTACATCAAAATCTGTTCCTAAATTGACAAAAAACCCAAACAATTTTCCTGCTTTTTTCTTACAGCTTTTTCTCAATTAAACTGTCAAAAATAAAAATTTGGTCTCTTGCTTTCTCTGAATCCTGTTCAACTTTTGTTTAACTTTTTTTTCTACCCAGTTTCTCATTATATTTGCCATTACATTCATAAGTAGCTTGTACTCTCCGTTTAACAATGCTACTTCTCTATGATTTTTCAATTTATGTTCGTTTCCTGCTTAATATATTGGGTAAATTCTATAAGTCTCCTATCCTTTCGGCATTTTGGCTTTAATTAGACACCTATCTAATATTTCGGCTAGTTGTACAGACCATCTATTCGGTGAACCTTTAAGGAATTGTATCGTTATCCCATTTTCTTCTGCTGCGTTATTGTTTCTTATTTTTCTCAAAGCAGCCTATACATCCACTCTTGCTAATTTCCTGTTCAAGTCACCTAGCTCTACTTCCTCGTCTATATCCACTCATATTGTTTTTTCAGATTTCTGTGTTTCTTTTACTCTTTTACTTTTTGCTTCTAACAAAGGCTTAAAACGATCGACCCATTTATCCTTGCAAATTTTATTTCCCTGGCTTGTTTTCTTTTGACTTGAAACTATTTACAACCTTCTAAAAATCACTTGTATTTCTACTTTTTTTAATCTCCTTTTTTTTGATAATCCCGTTTGTTCAAGCATTTTTTTTCATTTCTGTATACAACTTTATTTTTATCAATTTTGACCTAACCAATTTTTCAATCTAAATCAAGTACTTTCTTTTGGATTTTATACTTCCCCCCCCCCCAATGTTCTTAGTATTTCTTCCTTCTATCTTTTTTCACTATTATTTGTAACTCCTTAGCTACTTTCTAAATATTTTTGCATAAAAAAATCCCACTTTTCTTGCAAACCTTTTCCCTCTAATGTTAAATTTGTTTGTCTTTCCTCCAATAAATTTTTTTAATCAACGGCTTTTTAATTTTTCCATCGTAACCTCTTATTAACTTCTTATCCTTCTCTCAATTTTTTTTGTTTCTAGGTACGCCTGATTTTTTTCGTCCCCTTTTAAAATACAAGTAACAGGCAAATGATTGGACTCTTATCTATGTATGACTTGTAACTTATTTACTAAACTATCATTATCTTTGTCTAACCCTAGCACTAAGTGACGAATCGAGGTACTGTGCTTTTCAATATAAGTTATTAAGCCCTCCTAACTCTATCTGCATTTTCGTTTTTTACAATACAGCCAAATTTATTACAGAAATTCAGTAGCAGTCTTCCTTCATAATTTACCATGGCATCTTTCAAACTTTTTTTATTTCTTTCTCCATCTTGATTCATAGCCTGTAAGCTTCTTTATTTTTTTAAAGCATGTCTGCTATTACTTCAGTTAAGTTTTCTATCCCGTTTTTTATTTGCTCATCATTAAGTAGACTTTGTAGCTGTTATTTACCGTCTTTTTTATGTTTGAATTCTTCTAGCCAAGTTTCTAAGATTAAAATAATACTATAAATTTCTAAAAATTTCTAAACTGTTTTTACTTTTTCTATACCTGAAATATTCCACAGAATTATTTCGATTTCAGGCCCTGCAGCGTCTCCTCTGCTCCTCTTCTCTCTTTTTCTTTTTCCTTTTTATTAAAAAAACTCATTTTTTGCTACTTTTCTAAGATTGTCTCTGTCTTTATCCCAATGAAAACACTCTTTTTCTTGGAAGATTTTTAAATATCCTAACCTTGCTTCTTTTTTATTTTTAAGCACTCTGTTTTTTATTTTAATTAACCATTCCTGGTTTTGTCTTTCTCTTTTTGCTAAATTATCTTGCAACCACGCTGTCCATAATTTTTATTTTTTTTTCTTTTTAATTACTTCTTCCTTGTTTTTCAAGTTATATGATTGGGTTATAACTTCTCCTCCGATTGACTGAAAACTTTATACGACAATTTTTAAATGCATTTTGTCCCACACCACTTCACTTATTTTTTTTTCGATGTTTTTGCTTTTAGCTTTCAGACTTCTTAAAGCCAATTTTTTTTTCTTTCTCTCTTCGAGCTCATATTTTCTTCCGAGACTATCATTTTTTCTGGCCACAATATTTTTATTTCTTCCGTATTTATCACTTTTGATTTCACTTTAAAGCCTTTTTCTTTTTTATCATTATTTTCTAGGTTTATATACAAGTTTAAGGCCCTGTTTTCGTTAGCACTTTATGTATATATTATTTCCTGCATTTTTTCATCAAATTCTTGTAATACTCTTTTTTTTTTTCTTTTGCTCTTGTTTTTCCAAAACATGTTTTGTCACCAAACTTTCTGCTATTTTTAGCTTCTCTTTTACTTTTTCTAGCTTTGTTTGCTACTTATGCGTCCTACATTTTTCTTTTTTTTTTCGTTTCTCAACTTTTATTAACCAATTTTATATCCTCTTTCATTCAATTAAACATTATTACTTTTAATCTTCACTCTCGTATTAAAACTGGCTCATTTTCTTTTAAACCTTCCTGCTCTTTACGCTGTCTCGTCGTTGTCGTTTAATCTCTCTCTTTCATTTCTATTGTCCTTATCTTTACTGCTACCCTCTGTTAATTACTTTTAACGCTAATCTGGTTAATCCTTATATTTATCTGTGCTTATTTCATGACTATAAATACCTTCCTTATCGACCTCTCTTTTCTATTCTTCCCTAGAAAACTTGTCCGTAACTCTGTCTCCTCTGTTTTTTTTAAACAGTCTCTATCATTTTTTTCACTAGCTTGTCTACTTTTAAATTATTTAACTCTTTTTCTTGTTTTGTTTTGACCTCCAGCGTAACAGCGTAACTCCTTCTCTTACTGGTAAGTGTTCAACTTTTTTCCTACGGTTCACTGTAACCTTAAAACTAATATTTTTTTTATTTAAATACCAACTTTAACGTCTTCACCGTTCCTAGTTTCCTCTTTTATCGTTTCCATCATATCTGCTTTTTTTCGTGTGAATTTAATCTTACTTATAGTCACTTGTTTATATTTTTTTGCTTAGGTTATGCACACACTATCTTGAGATAACACTTACAAGTAAATTTTTGAACTTACTTAAATTTTTATCTGATTTTTTACTTCTTTAAAATACTTCCAGTGCCAGCTCTTTTTTGCGAAGCACTCTACACGAACGTGTTACCTATGTGCCTCCTCGAGCTCCGAGTTTTTTTCTATTAAACTCGTTACAGTTGTTGTGGTCAGAAAACTGTCATGAGCAACTTCATCGTATGTTTTTAAATCTGCAAATTAACTTGTTCCTCTTATTTTATCAAATATTATTGTGAGAAAAAAACGATTCCAATTCTCAGGAGATGCTTATCAAAAAATGTCTACGTGTTTTATTGTCTTTACGAAACAACTCTAATTGTTTAATGAAATCCATGCGATAAGTAGTGTTTTTTTTTTTCTTTATAAATTTGGAAGGATTATTCTCTAAATAAAATTTATTGCTTATTACCAAAAGAATCAACTAAATTATTACGTAGACTTCGCGCCCATACCCCTCATTTACAACTAACGATAAAGATAATATTTTAAAAATTATCGTCGTTTTTATCATACAGATTAAAGTTATCTGCTGCATGACTACTTAGCAAGTCAGAGCAAAGTACTATTAGGTATTACCCACAAGAAAAAGTACACATAACATGATTGTTCGTAAAATATTGATATGGATAAATGATATATAGTCCCACATTCAAACTCTGCACATTTATTTTCGAATTGTAATAAAACAAAAGAAGAGAAGATAATTAACAATACAGAATTGAAAATCTTTTAAAGAGAAAAAATCAAACGAGTAAAGTACAGATCCTAAAGAAAAACCAAAACTTAATAAAATTTTGAATTAACTTAAAAACTCGTGTGTAAGAAATTTAAATAAGGTAAATTATTTAAGTTTGAAAAAGTTTCTTTTGTTTAGCCGTTCTTCAAAGAAATTGAGTGAAAATAATTATTAATGACATGGCGGAATCTTTTGGTTTTATTGGGTGACGAAAATGATGATTTAAAGTTATGGTTATTACACAATGAAAACTTGGGATACTTAATAATCTACTGGTGTTGTTTTTTTTGTTTTTTTAGACTCAACAATAATGTGATGCATAAAAAAAAAATTTTGTATAATGTAAGAATCTTACATAAAGTGTATCACATGACACTAAAAATTTCATTAAATAAAGATCCCAAAAAATCGTTATGTCGACAATTGTTTGTATATAAAAACTATAACGTGATAGAAATTTAAAACAACATAAAAATTTAATCAAAGAACGTACTATCATTTTTTTTTTAATTTTAAACAGAAATAACTTTACACAAAAAAAAATTGACATCAGTTCACTACTGTTTACAATTTATCTAATGACTTTCTTCGTTCTTCATAATTATGGTAAATATAAAAAATTAAATAAAAAACAAATACAACTATAAAGTCAAAACAAATTTAATGCTTTTCTGAACAATAATAAGAATTACATTCCACATACCCGTTACTTTTTTTGTCTACTTTAAGCTCCTTCGTGTTAAAAATACTAAAATATTAAATAATTATGTCCAAAGATAAGCTTACGTATTTATTATTCTGTCTATGTGTACGACAATAACTTTTGTTCGTACACAAATAGTTTCCCAAACACATGCAGCCAACAGAATCTCCTATAATTATAGAGTTTTTATCAATAATTTTGTAGGATTAACAAAAAATGAGCTCATTGATAATTCCACATACATGCTACAAATAATCTTTCATACAAGCTTCTCTTCAACCTGTAATTAAATTTTGATTGTAGTCAAGGTTCTTCTTAAAAATTTAACTACAGATTAAAAATTGAAATGAAAAAAATTTAAATTTTTTTCTAAATGAGCGAGTAACGTTGGTGCTGCCAGCTTTTTTAGCAAAAACACTGAGATGGATCTCGAATATACAAGGAACTTAAAATCAGAACTTACTATGAAGCAGACAAAGAAGGACACTATATTCACAGAACTCAAGATAATTATCAAAGATATGGTGACAGCAGCAACAATAACATACACACAAACAGCAATGCCAGTAAAAGAAGGTATAAAAGTGGCGTTGAACCTTCTGCACAAGTTGAAGGATAGCCGTACAGGGACTAGGAAGAAGATAGTAAGCCTCTCAGAACAAGCCGATAATAATCTGATGCGAAAGACGTACAGATCACAAAAACTGAATAGAATCTCAAGCACTATTCCATCCAAATTTTTGAAAAGCCTGCTAACAGGCACGTGAAGCAGGAGCCTAGAAGCTCTGGAGAAAACCCCTAACCCCCCTTCTAAAAAAGGGAAAATGAACCGGAAAAACTAGAAACTTATCCCCAAGATGAAAATGAAAGGCGGTGACAGTAGCAAACAAGATAATATCAGAAAAAAAGAGAAAACAGTCGTTAAGGTCGCAGTAGGGCAGAGCTTTGCCAAGGTCCTAAAAAAGATGTTCTGTTCCTGTATTAAATCTCTAGTAACACACGTCAATATTTATACTATTACAACGACCCACGCTCCTCGAAATTGAAGAAAAGTTGCTTTATAGACTGTTTCAACACTCTTAAACCCAGCCTTCGGTAAATCCTCGCGACATTATTATCAGAAACCTCAAAGATAAACGAAAAATAAATCAATAAGAATTCTATAAAATAATGAGTCAATTATATGTACACCATTATTACAAACAATTTCTTCCATTAGCTCTATCAAACCTCTTAAGAATAAATCGAATAGGAGTCACTTTAAAATGTATTCGAACTTTTGTCTGTACAAAAAGGTCATTCAACAAACGACTCAATCGTCTTTTCTACCTACAGAATTCTATTACACCAATTTGGAAAAAATAGGAACTCATTGACAAACACCAGTACTAAAATTTTTTTTTCTCAAATATAAATATCATAAAATCAGGTTAAGCAACATAGATCCTTGCAATACTCTACCAAGGTAATTAAACTGTTCACTTTAAATACTTCAATAAACAAACATAAACTAAGGTGCGAAAAATACTTCCTACCAGAAAACTTTATTAACAGAAAGAAAAAAAAAATACTTTATCGATAAAAATAACACTTCATCAACTAGCCTACGAAAATAGTGACATAATAAGAACTTACCTTACGTTCCATTCAAGTTAAAGAAATAACGTAGAAAAATAATTTATTTTTGCTGCAGCCAAAAAAAAGAATCACTCATACATTTAGTATCTATACATTATTAATATTACATTCATACCCAAGACTACTTTAAATGTTTGTTCCTGATCCAGGAAAGTCTGCGAGGGAATCGAAAATAATCTTCAACATCTCTTTATTCACTTCTCTTTATGCTAATGAAAAACATAATTACATTAATCCTATTCTCTTTCTTCACCTCCACTATTATACTAGTAAATGAACCACAATTTTGTAGTGTTAAAGAAATATTACCTTTTCGTTCACACACGCACGCGCGCGCGTGTGTGTGTGTGTACGTGTTTGTTTGAGAAATTAAAAGTTTTAAATTAAAATATGTGAGTGTGAGTGCGTGTGTTACATCCCGAGTTGATACAAATTATATAACAACTTAAAGCTATCCATCCGTCAAATTCAGATAAGACGAATTGTGAATATAAAGCAAGTTCATATGACAAGAGAAGCTCAAACGTCATTATATGTGTGTATATATATAGCTTTAAGATGAATGTTCAATAATATATTGAAATATAGTACAGTCAACCTCTTTAAAAAAATGTACGTATGTACTGAAATCGTATTATATGTATGAATGAATAGATCGTATCGTACGTATGAACAAATAATTTACTTGCGCATTAAATGTCCACTTCTAATATCACCGATTTTAAAATTTGTAATTAACACACTATTTCATTTTATTCAAAATTGATTGTAAAATCCCTAGAAGGATTAATTTTAAAATTTGTAAACTTGCTGTCACAATTAAACTTGTATTTGGCGTTCTTATATTGCTTATTTGAGCTTTCATCATCACTGACCCAAAAAAACTCAATTGTACTTGTCAGAAAAATGCGATTAGTACTGTTGCATTGTTATTTCCTAATATGTGAAATCATAACATGTAACATCATCGTGCAAGCCCACTATTTTGCTAGTGCAAGAACATCGCTCATTGGTTGACCTAATTCCACCAAAGGCCTCTTTTACTCGCTCTGACGCTATAAAAACTCACCATCAAGAGGAAAAATTTATTTCTTTACGTCTGTCACCTGTCCACTAAAGTTTTAGTCAACTCTTGACTCTCGCGACTCGTGAGTACCTTATATACGTGAGACATAACGTGTGGGCTGTGGTAACTCGAGTGCGTATCGAGAACATCAAGAGTATCAGACTACGCTAAGGAGAGGTACAGCAAAGGAGGCCCGCTGAAAGTGGTTCCAGCGATAGCAGAGAAAGCAGAAATCGCCACATCTTACTGACCACGAACTTATTCGTGTAGTTTAAGGAAACACTGAAGGTTACCGCTAGAAGCATTAGAGAACTCCGAAGCAGCAGTAACAACAATCAGTGATAGATGTAAGTTATTTATCAGAAATAAAACTAATGCCAAACCTTATAAAAGTGACCCAAGTAAATTGTATTTGAAAGAACAAATAATTATTAAAAAAGTCAAAACAAATTTAATGCTTTTCTGAACAATGGAAAAACATTAATTAAAATTACCCATGTTATTTAAATAAAGATTATTATTCAACTAAAAATAACAAATAAAGCTCACGAGCTAAATCCTAAGAGACCCACGAACGACACTTAAATAAAATACTTAAGACCATACTCGAAACAAGTCCAGTCATAACAATATATCCTCATAATATACATATGAATACATGATAATTGATCTCTGATATCTATTCATATAGTAAGTCTTGTAAAATACTGTTGAAAATTTTTTATTAGTAAGTATAAAGTTCTTGGTGCGTTAATTTTTTTCCTTAATAACATCATATTACAGTTTGCCTGATTTTGAAAAGTTATAAAAAAATTTGGAAAGTTTAACCAAAGAAGCATGTCGATTAGATAATTATAATACAAAAATTAAGTATAAAATAGAAGTAGTAGAATGGACTAACTCTTTCAAAAAATCCCTATTTTTTATACTAAATTCTTACCAAACGCTTATGAGTGCAGTGGAAAGCACGTCACAAGGACACCTACAACCGCTAATGATACAAATAGAACAGTTAGACCATACTCTAATCAAGTCAAGTCATAACACATGTGTGTGCACGTATGTGTTTGAGAAAATAAAAGTTTTGTAAACTAGAATTAAATATTAATTTTTTTTAATTAACGTGATAACGTAAAGAAAAGCTTATCTAAATTTATTGTGATCGATTTCTTGACGAAAACTAGATCAAAAGGCTAAGATCAGAGCCAAGGTATATTTAAATGTGTATATTACGACTTATTTAATGTACAGTACTACAGCAGGGATTATAGTAAGTATATAAATACAACACTTTTAGGTCAAAAATAATGACGAACGATTCTAGCGGATGATCAGAAAAATCGCTAGTGCCATTTCTCGATGCTTAGTTAAACACTTTCAAGTGACTACGATGTTTTATTTTCAGAAACAGACAAGACAATAATATAAATGAATTTTTAGAAAACTAAGTTTTTCCATCGTTACGTCATTATCACTAGCTAAAAACTTAGAAATACTTTTATCATCCAATTGTTTATAATCTACTTGAAAATCTTTCTTATGTTAGTTCATTTATTCCACTTGTATTTGTAGTATTGAGACTATATCAAGCTTAACATTACTTTCTCAAAACTTGCACACTTTCAGAATCATTTCTTCTAGTCGTTCAACTTTCTCACTTACAATTCATTTAATGTATGCATAAAGAAACGAATGAGTCAGAATAAACAAAAAGAAGATTAATAAAAGAATGTTTGTTTATGTATATGTACATGTGTATACATACATGTAAGCGTATACATATCGTGTCTCAAACGTTGTATATCTATACATGTACACTAACACCAGGACCTGGCATGCCGTTTTGATAAAGTCAATCATTACAATACTAACCAGGGCTGGTAACAAGCAACAGCCGTCTAGGGGTCATTTCTTTTCGGGCTGTTGAATATTTAATTTTTTTCGAGGGAGTTTTAGTAGATCTTGATACGCTTAAAATAAACACGGCGACAAAGCACGGTGCCCTCGTTTTTCCGCGAAAACCAATGCAATATTTTTAACAAATGTGCTTGTTTACGATGTGGCTCTTGCTTACTTGCGGTTTTTGGTCAGATATTTAATACACTAATAGCCACCTTGTACCAGTAAGTAGTAATCTGTTATTTTGTTGGGAATACGTAGTGCTGGATTTTTTAGAAATTTTTGTACTTTTTTTTTATTTTGCTGTAATAAGAAAATTTCTGACTCATTTGTTTGAAGTAAGTATAAAAATTGTGGTAAAATTCTGGTTCTTCTTCAATTCTAAAATACAAATAAAGCAATGACTATTAATATAAGTCAGTAAGCTATTAACCTTGAAGAAATTATTTCTATATTTGGCAATCCACTAATTTTTTTATTGCAATGTCTTTTAAGGTTTCTTCTATTCTAGTTAACGATATTGCGTCATTTCAATATGCCCATTTCTTTATTATGATTTTTTCTTTCTGTCGTAAGACAACGGTAAACTAATTATTTTCGATTTCAATTGTTTCGATTTCAGAAAGATTAAATAAATTTGTAAAACTAAAGGGAATCCATGATCTGTAGTCGTAAATTTCGATCAATTGTGGTGTTGTAACTCCATACAGGGTGTAACAAGGAGCGTGAGCAATACAATTTCTGTTGATACTAATTAGTATGTAATACCTTGTAATTTAATTTTAGTTGATTGTGTAGTTAAGGTATTATTTTCGTACAAAACTTGTACGGTAGTAGTATTTGGTGCAGAGTATAACCATTGTTCAGGGGTTTTTAGCCTTGTTCAATAAATTTCTGTTAAATTAAATAATACTATCCGAAAAGTTTTTACTAATTCAGTTAGCAACTTAATAAATAATAAGAACTTGGAAGAATTATTTACATTATCTAAAAAATAGACATTTGGTTGGCAATATACAATTTTTTTATCTTTAATGCAATTATTTAAAAAATTTTCGTTGGCAAGGAAACACTTATGAATAATATTGCTTACGATCAGGTTACACTGTCGGGGCTTTATTCTGACATTTCCTTTTAAATTTGAATGTAAATTTCTTGAAACAAAGATCGAGTGTCTGGCATAGTTACTGAAATGTTCTTTACATATTAGTGAGAAACTAATTTTGACTGCTAATCTAACATCTTTCAGTACGTTTGTTTAAGACAGTGAATGCATACGTTAGAGTGTTATAGTGAAATTATTCGACGGTAGTGTGAGCTTTTTTTTGTATGGATTAATTTTATTACAAATTTTTGATAGTTGCTCGCTTCGTATCATTAGCGGATGAATGTGTCCTTGTGACATGCTTTCCACTGCACTGATGAGTGTTTTATAAGAATTTAGTATGAAAAATAGGAATTCATAAAAAGAGTAAGTTTACTCTTACACTTCTATCTTATACTTAATTTTTCGATGATCGTTATTCGAACAGTACATTTCTTCAGCTTAGCTTCCTAATTTTTTTATTGTTAGTTTTTTAGCATGTCTTTTATTTTGCTCTAATTCTATATGTATTCTTCTAATATTTGATCTCACAATATAAGTATGTTCTACTTCTAAATATTATACTGCTTGTGCAGAGTTGTAAATATTATTTATGTCTTTATTTATTTAATCTTGATTATCTGCGCCCAAAGGTCCTAATATTTAACATTGAAATCAACCGCGAAATTTCTAGTGGTGCTCGTACCTTCATCATGTAGCTAAGAATAACTAGTTCTATACTGTTGGAATTCATTTCTTCACTACGCATTTGCATTTTGATTGCAACAAACAGTTTCAAATCATTATATGTTGATTTTGTTAAACGATATGTATTGTTCAACGTCTGTCAAGGTATTTAATTTTTGCATTCTTGATTTTTTAGTACTGTCGTACATTTTTTGAACACAGTGTATAGTTGTTTATGGTAATTTAACATTTTTGTTATATTCAGCGATGTCGCTGTGCACTTCCTTCCAATTACATTTTTCTCTCATTCGTCTGTATCTACTATGGCTCTTCTATAGCCCCCAGCAGTGTTAACTTCCTTTACTGACATAGCATTTGCAAGATTTTAAAAGCATGTTCGTAGGATTCTAAATTTCATTTTATCATTCAAGTTTTTTTACGACTAGTGAAAATATGTAGCGCTTATAGGTTTTTGTAGCATAAATGTCTCCTAATTTTAGTTGTATATCTAACAATTATTTTTTCAGAATGATTTGTACAACGAGTATTGTAATTCATTTCTAGTAGGATAATTTCTTTTCAGTTTAATGGGGGATTTTGTTCTTATAGGGTTTCTTATTGGATGGCAATAAATTAATTTTTTGTTTGGTCGATACATTTATTAACTAAATAAGGAGTGATTAAATTTCGAGGAGACGATGAAAGTAAACTTATGTGTTCTTGATTCAAGTAACTGCCATTATCATGTTCGGTAGGGGATGTAGGTATAAATTGTATTGTTATAAGATTTTAGTATCTTTTTGTTTCATCGGGTTTTTATTTATTAAATAATATCTAGTTAGTGCTGAACATATACAGGACGGTCGTCTGTAGTAGAAATTTTATATGCCAAGTGATTGTTTCGTTTGGTGGAATCTTCATATGTTTGAATTGTGTTATACCCTGGCAGAAAATAATTGTTCAAACGAACTTATTAAAACAATTTTTATTCGTTATTTTTCAAAATGTGTATTAAAGACATCCATAGTCTCAAACTATGCTAAGGAGCGAAGGACAGACAAGAAGGCCTACCGAAAGTAATTTCGGTGATAGCTGAGAAAGCAGAAACCGTAACTTTTCTTTTTCCAGGTACGAGTTCGTTCGTATAGTTTGGGGAACCTCTGAAAATTACTGCACGAAGCATTAGGGAACTCCAAAGCAGCAGTAAAACCCATTAGTGATTGATTTAAATTATTTATTAATAACATTATTTGTGTGAAACCTCATTAAAGTTACCTAAATAAATTTTTTTTATAAAAAAAAATAATATTAATNACTGATTTTATCTGTATCATTTAAATAAATACTTTCTATCAAATTTGAAAGAACAGCTAGAGCTCACGAGCTGAATTCTCGAAGACCTATAAACGATACCAAAATATAACGGTTACGATCAAACTTTAAACAAGCCCGGTCTTTACAAATTGACATCCCTTAAGTATTTTTTTTTAATTCTTGTTGTGTGCTAAAAGAAAAAAAAAATGAAAGTCTGTAAATAAATGGAATCAATTTTATAAATACAAATTAGAACTAAAGTGCCCAAAAATAGTGGAAATTTGTCATCATTGGAAGATTCTATTTGACTATAGTTTTTAAACGTTTTCTTATTTTTCTATGATGGTTACTCGACTTTCTCGAAAGAGTTCTTACGAGACGTTGAAAATAAACGAACTACAACAACCGATGCTCATAACTCTACCGATGACTTTGTTGTTGAGATAGTAGTCCTGATGAGTACGAGAGGAGTTTCGGGTTCCGATATTTATTTCTACACTTAAAGGCAAATCTCGAGAGAATATAAGAGTCTCTACTCTTACCTTAAGTGATCAGTTAAAAAAACATCATAACAATAACTTTTTCCAACCATATCGTATTGTCAATACATGGCTGAACATTTGAATATTACAATAAAAAAAAAAAACTTGAATTTTTTATCACAAAATAATTTCTTTTACAGAGAATATTTTAACCGTCCCATTGACTAAATGAAATGATGATATACTGAAATTATTACAAAAATCACAACTTGAAAAATTAGTGCTACAAACGTTTATTAACGGTTTACTTAATACGTGAAAATAAAGTATACATAGTACTTTTAAAACGTTAAGATACCCACGAAGCTTAAGAAGCTGCATTACTGACTCAATGCACTCGCCCACCAGCTTACAATCAGTCCAAATACGTTTGAGAGGCCGTACCCACGACCTCTACTTCTATGACTCTTAAGTATTCGGTACCGAACGTCAATAAGACTTCTGTTTCTGTCCGTATCCAGTCCAGTCACAAAAAAAAAACAAATATGTTAGCATTATTGATCTATTGGCCCACAATAGAAGTACTTTCCTGCATACTTACGAGAAAAATAACGTCAATGTGACTCAACCGAAATTTGACGAATATGGTCAAAAAATGGTACACCTGTCATCAAGCTATGCACCTTAAGGTCGATTAAGTACTTCTGCACCAACCGTATATTAGCATCACCCTAAAGAAATTAACCTAGTCACCATTAATACCCTCTAAATTTTCAATAATTTCCATATTTTCTACTACCAATTTTTCATCCACCTTACTACCCACAAATGTATTCTTATCCTCGTCCATAACTCAAGGCTATCCTTACCCTTAACAAGCGTTATTTTATTACTACAAGCAAAAGCAAAATCAAAATTATAATCAAGAGCGTACCAATACTCTCTTCTTAACTCTGCAAAAAATGAGACCGAGACTCGCCGTTTGGACGTAACTGCGACTATGTTTTCGATCGCGCGTCTGAAATTAATAATGGCAGTAAAATTAACACATTTTTTCGAGCAAGAACAATAGGAATTCCGCCAGTAGTAAGGTTATTTTGTAAAATATTTTGGAAAGATTCGAAAGTGTTTATATTAGAATCAGGTGTGGGAGTAAATTTTATTAGTTACAATGCATTTATCAACGGCACAGTAATAAATTGTGATAACACAGTTGAATTATCAGAAATAGCTCTGTAGTAGATATATTTAGGTACAATAAGCGTTGAAAGCAACGTCTAATGGTGGTTCTATCATATTTTGAATTTATTTAAAAAACAAAACAACGTTTAGACCGTTTGGACGACGTCTTAGCACTAATCAGGTACAAAAATCTATGATTAAAAGAAATTCTTTACAACACAAATTTTGATAAATTACAATGAATGCAAGTTTAAGTGAGTGAATAACATACCTCTGACTCTTACAAAAGGAGTGTAAAATCGTAATGTAGTCAGAGTTTCAAGTTTAGCGGCTTTTATACTCGGCACATACACAAATTACATAATACACGTATGCAATATAATCAAATAAGAATAGCTAGCAGTTTTTTGTGAGGAGCACATAAACAGTGCATGCGTTCCCAATACTGTAAATGAAAAAAGCACTGCAAATCATGTATATCAAGTTAACCCTCTTTCCCAATTGACTTAATAAAAGACTTATAACAATTTTTTAATTTCTCTGTATCTTGTTGTCTATTGATACTATTATAAAAGTAATGTATATTTAACGTTTTGGAAAAAAGTTGTTTTTTGTAATTTTGTTCTATGTTGAAAATTTGATTTTTTCTCTTAAAAAGGATGTAACTAAGTTTGTTGACTGAAACAAAACATTGTTTACAACATACCATGTGCAAATTGCAACGGCTGCTATGTTGGTTAAACATCGAGAGCTGTAAAATTAAGAATGGCAGAACACAAAACAGACTTACCGAAAAAAAAGGTAGATCTGTACTAGGATAACACAGCATTGAATTTACACGTGACTTTAATTTTGAAAAAATAAAATGTCCAGGCACAGAATAAAATGACAGAAAACGCCTATTTTTCAAAATGTTATATGTACAATACTTTAATAATAATATTAATAGATAACAAGATACAGAGATATTGAAAAATTGTTATAAGTCTCCCGTAAAGTCAATTAGGAAAGAGGATTAACTTTATGTACATGCTTTGCGGAGCTTTTCTTATTTACGGTATTAGTAACACATGTATTGTTTTTGTTATTCTCACAAGAAACTGCTTGATATTCTTATTTGATTATATTACGTACATGTATTATGCTATTTGTGTATGTGCAGAGTATTGAAGCCGCTAAACTTGCAACTCTGGCTATATCACGATTTTACATCCCTTTCGTAAGAGTCATAGGTATGTTATACACTTAACTAAATATGCGCTCATTAAAATTTATTGAAATTTGTGTTCTAAAGAAATTTTAATACTCATAGATTTTTGTACCTGATTAGTGCCGGGACGTTGTCCAAATGGCTAAAACATTGTTTATTTTTTTCAATAAATACAAAATATGATAGAATCACCATTGGACGTTGTTTTTAATTATTTACCAACTGTTATGGGACATATTATTTAACAATTTATTTGATACTGACTATGAATTTCACGTTATAAGTCTCCAATTACCTATTGATTATGTATGTATTTTAGAAGATCCGTTTATTACACGAGGAAATGCTTGAATTAATTGAGGCTTAAATTAATTAATATTCAGAAGCAGACCACTTAATTCTATACCTTTTCTATGCTAAGAAAATAAGATCAACTCTGTAAAATTAATCGAAAAACAATATAATCTTAAAGTTTGAGAACTAAACAAAATTTGGTATCGTCTTTTGAAACGTTTATTCTACTATTTTACCATGAAGATCGAATACCTACCCTCACAAGCGGTACTGTTCATTATCGTTTAAATGGATTTTAAGTAAGTAAAAACAGTAGTTATTAGTTACCAGCCACAACGATAGAAGCTATTAAACTACCGACTGAAAATAAGTGCACCAGTCACGCTTATCTTTGTAAAATCACGACCGAATACGGAGTGTACATAGGCAAGGCAGTAATACATTGCAAATAGCGTCACTGTTATACAATAGCTATAAACTCAAAAGGTAAACCGTCAAAAGTCGAAATACGTCTACAAAAACTTAAGCCTTTCGATGTTATGGAATCTGAAGACTTTTTTAACACTAATTTTAAAGAAAGCGATTTAAATAACAAAGAATATAGCATTGTATTTATAATTAATAATCCAAAAAGATCTTATTACTCAAAAGTTAGTCTATCGGAAATCTGTGAAATCATAGAAAATGATGCTCACTTGTCTTACTGTAGACATCGGAGTGTGAAAGGAAGAACATGAGACATACAAAAACCAGACAAAGTTGACTGCCGCTAACTCTCCCGCTCTCCCCCACCGCAGTTCGCCTCTCGCTCCCTCTTCTTCTCTCTGCCCCTTTTCCTTACCGTCTCGCACACACATGCGTATAAGAACAACGCACTTCGAGCAGCCTCGCGACCTGTCAACTTCCGATAGTCGGAAAGACGAGTGGAGCGTTGGTTTGCCAAGCAAGTTAGTTATCTCACAAACTGGGAGAGTTAAAAAAAAAAACTCACACCGTCGAGATGATTGTAGCCTGAACGGCCCATGGTAATTTAATCTGAGCAAGCTGTGTGACCTTCATAACAACGGGATATTGCGCCCTTCGAGGTCCATAATGACAATTTTTGGCCTGCAGGCCACGATCTCTCGTGCCTCGATCACCCCAATGGATCCAATCACAACAGTCAAGTACCGCACTAGCGTATCCCAACGCACTTCATGGTCACTCCGACGCTTCCGCTCGTCAACCACACTATTTTCAGTTGAGTTTTTTTTCTGTCTTGTTTATGACCATTACATAGAACGGCAGCTAGCCCAGGCGGTCTTACTTATGTTTACGCAGCATATTACAGTAGATTGAATAGTTACATATAATTGGTAGTTAGCGATCCAGGCAACAATAGAATAAAAAATACATACTTAGAATCGGTAATAATACAATTTTTTTAAGAGAAAATTTACTCGCGTGATACGATCCCTTACTCTTAAATTCTAGGTGACGTGGCACCTCGTATTCTATTTTGGCACATAAAATTTCTACTTCCAACGACCGCTCTGTAGATGTCAAGCAATACCGCTACTTTTTTTGTTATACCAAAAAAATAAAACCTCAAATATGAACGTTTCTTACTGTAGTCCTCTCTGTATAGTATTCAAGAAATAAGGACCCGATGAAACAATAATATAACAAGTTCTTATAGAATTACAATCTCTACCTACATCCCCTATCAAACATCATAACGGCATTTACTTGAATTAAGAACAAATAAGTTCACTTCCGTCGTCTCCTAAAAACTTGATCTCTTCTACTATAGTAAATTAATGGATCAATAAAGCGACAAATAAATGTATTGCCGTCGAAAACTCTATAAGAGCAAAATTCCCTATTAAACTGAACAGACATCGTCCTACTCAAATAACTAACAATAATCTAATGATTAGGACTGTACAAAAAAAATTTATTACCTATTTAACAAAATAGTAAAAAATATAAAGATGAAAAACAATCGGAGAACATGGACAGTAAAACTGATTACAATACCCAAGAAATTTTCCATAAAAATATCTAACAGCAAGCAAGTCATACAGCAGCATTAAAATCCATACAGCAAAATGGAAACTTAGCTCGTAGCGAAACGGTAACAACAAAAATAAGTTCTGTAAAAATCCGCATAATGAACCTTGTAAAGTAAATAGTTGAACACTGTTAAGTAACCACGAAACTTTAACTTATTTCGATCATAATTACATTCGTTTTAATTCAAAAATTTTAGATTAAAAATAAGTAAATAATAGATAACTATCATATATAGGAATTATTTCAAAAGAATAATAATTAGACGAACAACCAAAATAAGAAAAAATTTTAAGTATGAAAAACTGTAACTGCTACATATTTTCACTATTCGTCAAAAAAAACTTGAATGACGCAATAACATCTAGCATTCTACGAACATGCTTTTAAAATCTTGCAAATATAGAACTAGGTATTCTTAGCTTCACAATAATGCGATGAGCACTACTAGAATTTTTGTGGTGGATTTCAAAATAATTATTAAGATCTATGGGTGCACATAATCAAAATTGAACAAATAAAGATATAAATAATATTTACAACTCTGCACAAGCAGTATAATATTTAGAAGTAGAACATACTGATATTGTGAGATCAAATATTAGAAGAATGAATATAGAATTAGAGCAAAATAAAAAGTAACGAAAAAAAAATTGGGAAGCTAAGCTAAAGAAATGTACTGTTCGAATAACGATCATCGAAAAATTAAGTATAAGATAAAAGTGTGAGAGTAAACTTACTCTTTTTATAAATTCCTATTTTTCATACTAAATTCTCTAACGTATACATTCACTGTCTTAAACAAACGTACTGAAAGATGTTAGATTAGCAGTCAAAATTAGTTTCTCACTAATATGTAAAGAACATTTCAGTAACTATGCCAGACACTCGATCTTTGTTTCAAAAAATTTACATTCAAATATAAAAGGAAATGTCAGAATAAAGCCCCGACAGAGTCACCTGATCGTAAGCAATATTTTTTAAAACTGTTTCCTTGCCAACGAAAATTTTTTTAATAATTGCATTAAAGATAAACAAATTTTATATTGCCAACCGAATGTCTATTTTTCAGATGATGTAAAAAATTCTTGCAAGTTCTTATTATTTATAAAGTTGCTTACTGAAGCAGTAAAAACTTTTCGGATAATATTATTTAATTTAACAAAAATTTATTGAGCAAGGCTAAAAACCCCTGAACAATGGTTATACTTTGCACCAAATACTACTACCATACAAGTTTTGTACGAAAATAATACCTTAACTACACAATCAACTAAAATTAAATTACAAGGTATTACATACTAATTAGTATCAACAGAAATTGTACTGCTCACGCTCCTTGTTACACCCTGTGTGGAGTTACAACANAGAGTTTATTTAAATTATTTATTTCACTTTTAATTTAAGCATTACGGTTACACTCTAATTGACTTTTATACATACATTTTCAGAAGTTAAATTCGAACCCTGAACGATTTCTATAGTTTCATATTAATAGGAATAAGACCATGCATTACAATTTAATCCAATCAACCAGGCATCCCTTAACAAATCCCACTTAATAATTATGAATAAAAATTGTCTTCTTTTATTAAGGATCTTCAAATCTATCGTAGATATTTTATATTCATTCACTAGCCCAATTCTATGGTTGTTTTGTTTTGATTTCGAATATTTTGTTGATGATTAGAACTTCTTATAAAATTTGAAGTTCATTCATGATACACTGGCTCTATAACTATACAGCACAATGGCGTTTTTGAATTTATACTTTTATAGGCGCATTATGCATGAGACTAAATAAACGATTTCAGCTTACTGGCGTTGCGAACGAGTGCGACAGAAGTGAATTTTGTATATGACTCCCGCTTTTCCCTAGCACCCACACCGTGCCGTCACAGGCTGGTCTCCTCCACACTTCACATGAGTCTTAAATCCACGATCTCCTGCACACTAGATATAAGGCCTTTACAAACTCTGCTATGAGCGGTCCTGATAGGAAATTCGATTACTTCATGTTATCGTGTGGTTTAAAACTCATTTGAAATATAATTTTTTATTTATTGTTCATTACTTTATTTAAAAAGATTGTCAATTACACCTATAAATTACTAATTTATAAAATAAACCTATTTTTTCAGTTAAATATTTTGTTCAAAAACTAAAAATCTAGTAAATTTAAGCACAGCAGCTTTTCTATGTTTTAATAAATGTTTATTTACTTTTCATCAATTTGTTACCTCTACAATTTTAGACGAACAACCAAAATAAGAAAAAATTTTAAGTATGAAAAACTGTAACTGCTACATATTTTCACTATTCGTCAAAAAAAACTTGAATGACGCGTTTCAAAAAGTTCAGAAAGGTAAGGAGAGTGCAAATATTTGCAGATTTGCTGGAAATATTTTTTTTTATGTGGAAGTAACAACATACACGCTTTTACGCACACTTGACTCCTTTTTTCCTGTGTTATTAAAAAGGAAACAACTTGTGGATCCACTGAAAAATTAAATGCCTTTATTTAAAAGTAATGTCTTAGACAAACGAAAATTAAAAGATTTCTACTGATCACGTAAGTTTAATTTTACGTGGTTTAACCATAAGGTAACATGTTAATTTGCAATTTTTTAAAATTAAACATGTAAAAATAGGTACAGTCAATCAATCTGTAGTTTTTTTGAGGTATTTCATAAGCTTTTTAGAATACATGTTTGACGTTTAAACAAGATTAGTTAAAACAATGTATGATGATCGTCCTGAAGTGACGTTTACTAGCATGTAACACTGCCCTATAGGAATCGGTAAAGTTGATGAAAGCGCACAGTTTTACACTGGCTAGCGTATATATTGTTTATACTGTATTGTGCCGCAATGTTTTGTATAATATCATTTATTTGTTAAGTACTAAAATATTTGTTATAATCAAACTCAATTCACTTAGGCACACTCAGTTTGATCATGATTGGACTACCTTCATAAACATTATTGTTTCATTGAAGGTATTTTCGTACTCATAATTATATTGTCTGCCATATAATCTCATAGATGTATAACTTCATACTTAGGTACCAAAGTCTCCACCATCCACTGGTTACTACGAATTTATATATTTAATTTTATAAGTGGAATCGTTATAAGTATTTTGACTCTATTCATTTTATACAACCTTGACTTATCTTATTTTTTTTGTCTGTAAGTAGATTTTCCAGATGAAATCCATTCGTGTATTCAACTTTCTCACTAATACCACATGATGCCGGCTTCTGTTTTGATTATTCATCTCTGGCTCAGATTTTCTTTTAATAGAGTTTGTGTTTACTGCTGGTTTGAGTTTCCGTAGTATAGACATTAAGCTTTTAACCGTTATTTTATCTGTTTTATGTAAATGCCATCTAATGAAATTTGGAAGAACAAGTACAATAAAATTGATTTCAAAATTAATACTGAGTGCTGAATCGACATTAATTGGAAAGTTTCTTTTAGTTACAAAAAATTCCAAGAAAGAACTACCCAACCAACAGAAAGAGAAAGATTAAAGATTTGTACATTTCATGCCCTGATGTTTCACCAAATGTATCTACAAAATATTTTTCCCAATAACTCAAGGGTTTTATCAGAGCACGAGTTTTAAATAAAGCTAGAAATTAATTCGAAGCAGGTTCCCATAAACATACTTTTAACCTTACTGGGATCTGTACTTCTATTTTATTTAATGTTGGGAATTTAAAAATTAACGAATCTAACCATGATTTTGCGTTTTAGTTTTCACTTAAAAATGTTTTTTATTATCATATAATTTGGGATAAATTTAAATAGATTACCATTATTAGGAATTGGTAATGGGTTGCAGCTAATAGAATTTGAAAAATTAACAATGGCTCTTTCATAATATTCGTCAAATACCACATTACCATCTTAATTTAAGTATGACTTTTCAAACTCTCCTGTCAACATAATTGCAATTTTTTGAAATATTTTCTCTTGTATTAAAACATTTTCCCGCTCTTGCGGTTATTAACAGTTTTACTAGTTCCAAGTGTTCAGCTATGTACTGGTTTTTTTATGAAGAAAAAAGAACTTCATTATTTTTCCAAGTTTCAAATAGTCTTCCCTTTTTTACAGTGATTTTGCTATCCTGAGATTCCGACGATCAAAGGAATTTTGCTTTGATTTCACCTATCAAATAAATGATTAGTGAGTTTTGAGTTTTTTTGAACTTAACACTTGAAATGATTAGGAGTTGTGTTTATTAACTCCAAAATCAGACACATATTGATGTAGGAGAAGTAACTACCATTTTAATGACAATAACAATTGAAAATAACAGTACACAATATGTGAGTTGAAACAATATTTAAATGTTGATTACATGAATTAAAAATTATGTCTCTGTAGGTACTTAATGCTGACAATAACCATTAAATATTATAACGTATTTAGTTCAAACATCATTAGCGTTTGTAGCTAACTGCCTAGAATACGTGGACGAAGCAAGGCAAAAGTGGTAATGACGGTTTAGCTGTGTTCTATCGTGATGAGTCATGGAAGTTATGAGTCACATTTGCGGCTATGTTTGCGTGTGTTAATTTTACATCACACTTCTCTAAAAAGAGTAGCTAGGAACAGAATAGAAAGGGATCGTTTTACTTTTAATTAAAATATTTAAACTTTTTTTTTTCACCAGTATCTATTTCGTTAATGAATTCTGATAGTTTTCTAACTCTCTTAACGGATCTCTTTGTACTAGATCCAACTTTTTTATATTCATTTTATAACCACTCTGAACAGAACTTCATCATTTTCTTGATACTATATTTTTTTGTAAGTTAATCATACTCCTGTTTGTTCACAACCTAGGATGTGTTAGCATTTTTTTGTGCTTCAGATTTACTGAAGTGTAAATTATTATTTATGTTTGTGTTTAGATCTCCTAAAATTATTGAATTTTCCTCTCCTGTCCATAAATAATTTAATGCAAAACTCATTTTCTGACTCTAACTGTATCAAAATAATATATGAAATGTTTCTCCTAGAAAAAGTGACGTATAATTTTCCTTGTTAAAATAACGGCTTTTTCAAGTACAAACTAATTTTGTTAAAACTTTGTCCTTGCGAGGTATTAACTGTCATAGAAAACGTTCGGACAAGTGGAAATTGCTTTTGATATTTTAATGTTTTCTTAAACTTATAGTTTTTAAATTTAAATTTGACTTTCAACTTAATATTTNATTTCTCAAAATTTTGACCAAACACTTAGTAAAATAGTTCGCTGATCAATATCTATTCTAAAGTTAAATAGAATCAAATGTGTTACCCAAACGGCAGTAATGAGAGCCCTACTCATATGACACTTTCTATTTTAAAAACAGTTCTGATAATTATTATTAAGGCGGCTCCTAACCCTTATACAGCACGTATTTATAATATTTTATTAAAAGGCTTATTGAAAGTTATAACAAGTGTCATTTAGCCTGACAATATCATATCTAGTGCTAAGCACTGTGAGATTTTTTTCATAAAATTTTGTTGATAAATTTCTGAGATACCAAAACTTGGAAAAAATTCAACAAAATACTATAATCTTTTTTCAATTTACATCTAATATTTAATTTTTTGGGCTCATTCTCTTCCTTAAACAAAATCATTGGAAGTTACCACTGACAAAATTGCAATAACTAAGATAGGTTTCACATAAATTTAATTTGTTTACTTATTCTTCGTATGCTCATATAAACAACTGAACTTTGTGGGAAATCTATCCAAAATATTGCAATTTCGTCCGTGGTGACTCCCGATAAATTTGTTCAAGGAAGAGAATGAGCGCAAAAAATTAAATATTAGATGTTAATTGAAAAAGATAACAGTAATTTGTTGAATTTTTTCCAAGTTTTGGTATCTCAGAAATTTATCAACAAAATTTTATGAAAAAAATCGCATGATGTTTAGCACTAGCTATAATATTGTCAGGCTAAATGACACTTGTTATAACTTTCAATAAAAATTTTAATAAAATATTCCAAATACGTGCTGTATAAGGGTGAGGAGCCACCTTAAACAATTTTCTTGTGTTTAGAATGTTTATTAGTATTGCGTCAGTTTCGTAAGGTTTGATCAACTATTTCTAAAGCTATTTGGGATCATTAGAGTTTTATCTCATATAACTGAATTATTTTTTTTGATTGTAAATCCAAGTATGCCCTTTTTACATTGTCAAAGTCTAATGCTAATTTAAAAATTTTATAGCTTGTCATTTCCGTAGAAAGTCATATTTAGGCAATACTTGTCAATGCAGTGAAAAAAATTTTTATTTATTGAAATAAAACAATAAATTTAAGCTCACGAAAAAATGTCATACCTGTACCAGCTGCATCGTCGATAGTAAAAATATTTGGCTTATTTCTATATATTTAATGGAAAGCATATTTCGTTTATCGTTTATTAGAGGATATAATTCAGGCAGATATAGGTACATTCAAGTTTTCACATGTACTTTTCTGAAATTCAAAAGTATTAGTTGGTTAAATAAGTGCAATATTTTTCGAGTTATTTTAAAAATTTTTTGAAAAGCAATTTTTATATGGATTTCAAACTTATTGTTGATAATATTTCCTGGAAGTATTAATAACGCTGAAAATGTTTGTTATCAAATTAATTTTAAAGTAGTTACCACTGCCTCAAAAATTTTATCTATTTAAGGATTCGTTAATTGTAAAAATTAATTGTAAAACCTGTACTAATAGCAGTTTTTTTCAAATTTACTGCAAAATTTGTTTACGTACTTTTAAGTCTGTAAAACTCAAAGCACGTTTTTTCATTGGATATTAGTTGTAAAGAACCGTTCTGGATTTTCGGAAAATCAACATTCAATCTTATTGTTGTTGTATTTTTCCATACTCGTTGTCGTCTTTTATATCTTTTTATTTTATTGTCAAAGCCCCAATATTCTGGAAAATTTATATTGATAACATTTATTTTAAAATTATCAACTTTATTTGATTCAAACCGAGTTACCAGAGAAATTTCCCAGTTATTCGAGATGAGCCCCGTGGATATGGTTTTAGTTCTAGTTATAGCCGCGTGCTGCTTTTTTCATGACAGGATGGCGCTTAATTTTTGCGTTTTTCATTTGAACACATGAAATGGTTAAGGTTTTAGTTTCAGCTTTAGCCACTTCGTTCACATTCACACCAGCTCTCTGGCGCTAGTAGTCGCGGCTTACCTCGAATTTACGGATTGATCCCATTTCATTACTTCAAAAATAATTTTTCGTCTGTTTTTAAGATGGACTTTAAGAATTATAACTCCATGATTTCTACTACAAACGGGAAATTTTTGTTATCTCATTTCAGGTTCTATAGGATTCAAATATCTACCATTAATGTACTTTGTTATTTTTTTATTTATATCCTGGCTTGTATTTTCTTTTTGAAATTTACAAAATGATGATCTAATCATAAAATAAAATATTTAATTACACTTTTAAAAAATTTTGAAGACACATGAGGTGCATGAAATTTTTTTTGCACTCTTATGACTGACTGTAGAAGTTCTCTAAAGGCAAGATGGACAATTTTACACATTTTTAAGTTCGGGCTGTTAACAGATCCTCTACAAGCACCAGAGCTACTGCCTAAACCAACATTAGATGTAGTCAACAACACGTATGCAAATATTAAAAATTTATAAGCATTAGTATATAGTAGTAAATTACGCAACTAGTGCGAACCTACTGCAATCTACACGTGCGTGGTACTTCGAGCCCAATGTAAGGGAGCTGAACTAGTACAAGTGAGTAGATTGCGCTTACATATGTTGCGTAGATTACTATTTAACACGAGTGTCACAAGGTTAAAAAAAAGAAATAATAACAATGGTATTAAAATTTTTGTTTAAAATTCTTTAAGTGATGATGATGTACATTAGTACTAACGTTATAATTATTTAGCACAAAAAACAAACGTCTGTTATTAATTTTGCGAGAGCATTTAAAACCACTATCATCATTATCATCAAATTTCTTTCTACGTTTTTTTAACAAATAGTTACATGTTGCTAGTGGAGTGTCTGTTAATCTACAAAACTCAATATCTTTCGGTAATCCGTGTTTAAAATTTTAAGTTGTTGCGATTGATTGTTTCATTTCCACCATTAAAGATGTAGTCTAAAAATTACTATCAGTCAGTATCTCAGCATTTTTTATTTGTAAAATAATTTATTTCATCATTTTCTTATGAGTTTGTAGTTTATAACGTAACGACTCAATCATGGAACCTTCAGGTACAGCGAAAAATTTCCAACCACCATATCTTTTTATCGCCACTTCGATCAATGATTAGGGTTGCTGATGTTCTTCTAAAAGTATGGCCAATGTACAAACGAGAGTTGGGAAACATAAACTAAATCACAGTTTCTTTTGGTATAATTACTCTTGATCCATAGTAATTATACCAATCGGTTGGCATATGCATTTTTCGTTGGAGTAATGTAAAAAAAATATCAATGTTGGATAGCCTTAAGTCTATATACTTTTTACTTATAACAAAGTATTCTCCATACATACCAAGAAAAAGAGGGACAATATTTTTGGTGACTGAGATCCGTATTATTAACGTTTTTTATTCATTATATCAACATCATCGATTGTGATGTTTTTTAGCTCGATTCTTCTAAAGCAACCAAGAGTTACAACCATAAAAACAACCTAAAAATAACATAAAGTATAAAGAAAAAAATGAGTTACGACTTTGTATAAAGTAACTTTACTTTTTGCAGTAAATTGCATTTATTCGGCGCGTCGTTACAAAACTTGCTTATCCCATTAGCAGTAAATCGTTTAGATTTTCTTTTTAATGTACTTGGAATATTTATCTTCAAGTAAAAAAACAGCTGATGATAACTACATACATCGATTTCATCAAAAGTTTTTACAGTTGCTTTTAGCACCAAGAAATGAGACCATAACGTTGGAGGAATAAATGTCCAGGATATTTTCTTGAAATAATCTAAAAATACTTGTTTAACTAACAAAAATGTTTTTTTTTTTTTTGTTTTTTTATGAACGCTACAAAAAGCATTGTACGTTGGGACATCAAGTAGCGCGGGAGCGCGACGAAGTAAGTTTTAGTAAGCAGACGAAGCCTCGGTGACTGCACTTCTATTTACTTCAAATTTGCATACTCAAATTTGCAAGTATGGAAAATTAAGTATTTTTGCCGGTATGCCTGATGTATTTTGGTTTAATTTAGTCTCTTCAATCGTACTCCACAGCTTTAATATAAAATTTACGTCAGAAAGTCGTTATAACAACGAAAACGAGGCATGTGTATCTCAGAAAGCTCAAATTAAGATTAAAATTTCTTCAGTTTCAGATTCAGCCCGAAAATGTTTTTACTATGAAGTAGGCTGCAAGCCGAATTTTTCCGGTGTATACTTGGGATAGGCGTTTTTTTAAAATCAAGCAGAGCTAACAACAGTTTGATATTCACTACAGGTATTTTCTATAATATGATATTATAGATAGCGAGCAGCATAAGGAGTTCTCAGTGGCTAAGATGGTTAAGTGCTCGCTTTTCGCCCAGAGGGCTCGGGTTCAACACTCCGCTCTGTCACTTCCTCCTGGGTAACTTTGTGGTGTTTTTTTATGTGACCTAATCATTAAGATATCATAATAGTATGCAATTAGTGATATAATGCCTATTTACCGTGGCATGTAGATTTGCAGATAATAGTAGAAAACAGCAATGCTTTAGAAGAGGGGGTGGGGTGGATGACTATCTCATAGTAAAATAAAATTAATGAAATATATGTAGCGAATCGAAGTCGTGTATATCTTTGTATGGGTGTTCTCGCAGTCATAAACCAAAGACAGGCAAGACGTTGCGTTGCTAAGGTAAGATACTTACTGAGCAGCAAATTTTGAATACATGAAATTTAAATAGCTCGAATACATCAATATACTATCGTTCTTACCCTAAATTTCGTGCGCTTTAAACGTAAACACCTTAATTTTAGTATCTGAGAAGGGATTTGTAATAATAAATAAGTTATCAGCAATAAATTTGAAAATTTTTTAAGAGCAGTGATAAGTTATTAGTAGTTGTTGCAACACTTTGGCCTGTCACAACAAACCCCGACCAGCTACGTAAGAACTTTCCATAATGAGCAAAGACGAGGCATGCGGGGTGGGGGACATGACCCCACCACGGTTAGGTCCCCTCCCAACTGTAAGCGTGGAGAGAGGGCTCCCCCACTTTTAAGTTACTAGAGAGGTTAAGAATTCTCCCTCTTATTTAGTATGGGTATTCTTTTTATAAAATTAATAGGTTTCTCCAATGTAAAGAGTCCAAAATATTTTTGAATTTTTTTCATGACATCAAAATAAAATGTGATTTAGAAAGATGTGGTGTAAATTTTATGTAAGTGACAACAAAGGTACATACGTTTAATTATTTCTTTTAGAATTCAAAGTCTCTACAAGTGCAATTGTATGAAATGACGCAATATTGTATCTAAAATCGTATACACATTCTTTTGTTAAACATTCGCATTTCGTCGTAACTGTAGACGAGACTTCTTCATATACACTCTCTAAATCTGAATCATTCATATCTCTTACAATGTTCTTTACAATATCGGTTCTATAATAATCGATTTGTGCTTTATACAAATTACTACCATTTTCTGAAATATAATCTACGAATTTCTATACAACACTAGGCATCAAATCCGACACATCACTCAATACACGTTAATTACAATTAATACATTTGACAATAAATTCGCTTAAATGATCAAAGGTCACCTTTTTTAGAACTAAACTACGAGGACTCGCGTGTGGACCGCCTTAGCGTACGGACGTCACGTCTATAGTGTCCGTGCTAAGGGCCGGGATTTTTGTGGTTGCTGAAACTAAAAGATAACTTACTGAGTTAGAGACTATAAAAGGGAGACCGGCGAAGTGTAATTTGTAGAAAGGAGGCGAGAAGGGTCCAAGGATCTGCAAAAAGTGTCGCTCAAAGTAATATAGGTAATTAGAGGTTAGAAAGGTGCACGCGGCGCAGGTGTGAGTCTACACATTGTACTGTGAAAAATGAGCGGCAAACAGGGAGAGAGTGCTCTTGAGACCCGCAATACGAAAAACAAAGGGCTAACAGAAGTGAAGAACTCTGAAAAAAAGGAGGCAAAGGTAACGATAAGACAGTCTGGTACAGAGAAAATGGCGGGGAAAAGCGTGTTAAGGCAGTCTACTCTCGATAACCAACTCACAAAGCATAGAAGAGCAAAAAACGTCGATTTCGAGTTTGATTGGAGAGAGGAGGCATGTTTGTGCCGCGCCGTGAGATTGGAGAGCGAGAAAGTAAGAGATGCATGCAGAGAAGAGCTGGACAAAGTACGACAAGAGAGGATAAAGATAGAGAGAGCAATAATTGATCTAAAAGAGCTGGAGATACAGGTAAACAAGCGGCTGAAGGACTGTGAGAAGAGGATAGAACATTGGGAGAACATCGAAGTGGCAAACAGCGAAAATGGCACGTCGAACGGTTCGAGCATGAAGCGGTCGGCTGGTTTGCAGTCATGCAGGGGCAGCTACAAAGGTGGTTCAACGTGGAGCATAACAACGGGTGTGAGTGGCGTCAGCTTGTCTGATAGAGAGGTATTTAAAATGAAAAAACTTGTATACGAAAGGGAACGGGCAGATAGAAGAAATAATATTATTGTTAAAGGGGCAGCGGGGTTGGGGCATGATGTAAAAAGCGGGGTAGAAAATTTTTTGTCAAAAGTAACGAATGGACGTGTACAAAAAGTTGTGAGTGTACGCATGAGTGGTTCAGTTATTGTTGTTAAGCTTGACAGTGTGGAAGAGAAAATGATTGTTATGAAAAATAAGTCCAGCCTAAAGGGAACTAGTATATACATAGAAAATGATATGTCATACGACGACAGAAAGAAACAGGAAATGATTATAAAATAGGCAAAAGATAAAAAAGACAAAGGCTGGGAAGTAAAAGTGGGGCAGGGTAGGGTACTTGTTGGAGGGGTATGGAACAGGTGGGAGGATGTTGTAAAGTCAGAAGCCACAAAAGCTGAAAATATTAATAATATTGGTGTTACACAGGGGGAAGGAGGTGATAAAGCGAAAGCGCACAGCAGACCAGGAGAGAAAAATGATTCTGTAAACGCGGCGAACANATGCAATGAGGAAACAGCGTGTGATGGGTCTAGATCGAAGGGCAGTAAGCAACGAGGCACCGATTTTCCTAGTGATAAAACGATTCTAAATGTAAATAAAAATAAGAATTTTTTAGAGCAAGGCAGAGGCGGGGAAGCGGATGTAAGAATAGTTTACGGAGCAGAGACTGTGATGATTTAAAATCGGTATTATTCTGGAATATTGCCGGTCTCCAGAATAAAGATAGGGATTTTTGGAATTTTATAGAGGGGGCAGATTTTGTGAGTCTGTCCGAAACTTAGATGGAGAAAAAGGACTGGGAAATAGTAAAACACAAGCTCTCTGCTGAATTTACATGGGAAGCAGTGCATGCTATCAGAGAAATGAAAAAAGTGAGGGCGAAAGGAGATTTTTTAATTGGAGTTAGAAATAGATGTTTAAGTGCAGGAAGCAAAATTGGAGAGATTGTAAAAGAAGGGCTGGTAAAGTCTGTAATAATAAATGGGAAAAAAAATATTAATAATTTTTCAGTGTACAATTCGGGTAATTTGACTGAGCTGATGGAGGTACTAGAAAGCATGGATTTTTTAGATGAAAATTTAATTATTTGGGGGGATTTTAATATTAGAATAGGCTACTTAGATGCGGGGGCGGGGGGGAGGATGATGGAGCCGACATAGGTAGAAAAAGCAAAGATAAAGTAATTAGCAGAGAAGGGCATAAGTTGATAGATTTAATAAACAACAAGGGATGGTATCTGTTGAACGGGAAATGGGAGGGTGACGAAGAGGGAGAATACACTTATATAGGAGCAAGGGGTAACTCCGTCATTGACTACGTGTTAGTAGGGTGTTTCTGGACTGATGAAATAGAAAAGTTTTGGATAGAGAGTAGAATAGATTCTGATCACTTGCCGCTCAGGCTAAATTTGGTGGGTAATGTTATAGAGACAAAGAAGGTTCACAAACGGGAGGAAGTAAAGAAAAATATTTATTTGTGGAATGATTAAAGTTTATTGGAATATAAAAAGAATACAGAAAAATTCGAAAACACTGCTGGGATAGATTTAAAGGCTAAAGATATTTGGGAGTTAATAAAAGACAAAGTATGTAGAGCTATGATTAAAAAAGAAATGAGGATAAAAAATAAGAAATTAGGGGAGAAACGTTGGTGGGATAGAGAGTGTGGAAAAAAAGAGAGGTCAAAAAAGCCTTGATTGCATGGAGAAGGGGGAAAACAATAAGGATAGTTACTTAAATATAAGAAAAGAATAGAGAAATCTATGCATTGGAAAAGAAAAGGAAGATAGAGAACGGGAAGAATTGGAGCTGAGAAGCATTAAAAATGTAAGTGAAGTATGGAAGTTCTTAAATAAATTCAGGAATAATAGAGAGGCCGTAGAAAATAATATAAGCTTGGAAGGGTGGAAAAGTCACTTTAGAGTACTGTTAGAGGGTGAAGAAAAAAGGGTATTGGGGGTCAATGATATTTTAATGGACAATGAGAACGAAGAAGTGGGTATCAATGAAATGGAAATTAATAAAGCAATAGGAAAGCTGAAAAAAAAGAAGGCGGCAGGAATAGACAAGATCCCAAATGAAGCCTGGGTACATGCGGGTAAAGAGGTGAGGGATGCTTTGTGTGCAGTTTTATTTAAGGTATGGGAGGGGGACGAAATACCAGAAGATTGGAAGACGGCGATTATTGTACCCCTGTTTAAGAAAGGAGACAAAGACAAACCGGAAAAAAGGGATTTTACCGGATGGACAGGCTGAATTTAGAAAAGGTAGGTCGACTATTGACAATATATTTATTTAAAATTGTGTGATACAGAAAGCCAAAGAGGGTAAAGGAAAAGTATACACCCTGTTCGTTGATTACAAAGCAGCCTTTGACACTGTAGATAGGGATAAACTGTGGGAAATCATGGAAAAAAAAGGGATAAGCAAGTATATAGTCAGCCGAATAAAAAACCTGTATGAAGAAACAAAGGTCAGGATCAGAGTAGGGGAGGAACTAACGGACAAATTCTGGGTGACAAAAGGTTCAAGACAGGGGTGTTTACTGAGTCCTATTTTATTTTGTATATACATTGCGGATTTGGAAGATGATTTCAGGGATAGGAACCTGGGGGGTGTAACGATTGGGAGGAATAGGATATGGTCATTAGCGTACGCAGATGATAAGGTATTACTTGCAACTAACAGAGAGGCTATGATTGATATGATGGGTACATTGAAAAGGTTCGCAAAGAAAAGGAAGCTGATCGTAAGCAAGGAAAAATCAAAAATATTAGTATTTAATAAAGCTAATAATGGCAAGAAAGAAGTGTGGAAATGGGACAAAGGGGAACTGGAAGAAGTAAAAAAGTTTAAGTACCTGGGGTTTAACTTTAATAGAGTAGGAAATTATAAAGATCATATAAATGAATTGAAAAGAAAAGGGATGGTGGCTGCAAAGAGAACATGGAGTTTGGGGGAAAGAAAATGCAAGGAGGATTTTGGGAGAAGGGCAATGCTTTATGAATATTTAGTAAAGAGTACTATGAGTTACGGGGCAGAAATTTTTGGATGGAAAGGGGCAAAAGAATTAGAAAAGGTACAGATGGATTATTTTAGGTGGGTTCTTAAACTAGACTTCTGCACTCCAAGGTACATAATAAAGAGGGAATTGGACAGGAATTCATTGGGTTTACAGTGGAGCATGAGAGCTTATGAAGTTAAGTGTTATTAATACTAAAAGAGATGTAATGTAAAAGTATGGAGAATAGGATTAAGTGTAACTATGTAGTTTGTAGTCTTAAGATGATTTTGTAAAATTAATATTGTAATTGTAATTATAACACAGATATGTATGAGAGTCCGTTTTCTAGGCCTCAATAATGGCTGAAAACTAATAAATAAATAAAAAAATAAAAATAAGAAAAAGAACTAAACTACAACGATATTGCTTCGCGACACTACCACTCACACCTTGTTTTCGTCCTTCTTCAAGCTCAATAGCCTAGTCATTATAACTTACAGTTAACTTTAGAGACCAGTTGGAGCCATAAATTTTGATGTCCTGAAAGTTGCTGTCGTCCGTGGTAAAATACTTCTTAATGTCTGTAAACGCCAATTTGAATTCGTTCCAATCCGAAATTTTGAAAGAAATCTCTTCAAAATCTGTGCCTAATAGACGAACTACAGGTACCCAATCGTTGTTAAGTAATTTCTTATATTCCAGACCAACTACGACTTTTTTACCAAATGATTTATTCAACCCATAAGGCTTGCAAAAAATCTGTGGAGGTGACTGTTCATACTGCTTTGCGCTTGAAAGATCGATTGCTACCGACGCCCCAACCCTCTTTTTCTGGGACTCCATTTTTCTGTTTAATTGTAATATGACAAGCAGGCAGAGACTAAAGACTAATCCAACTTTTTATACTAGTTGTAGCTCGAAAGAGACAGTATAAAAAATGTTTAGAGGTGGTAAGTCACGTTTCAGCATGAAAAATTGCGTCAACAGCATGATCGTGTATCGCGCACGGTTAAAAAAACGCTGCGTATGAAATTTTTTACGAACTATAAACATTCAGAGGTAGGATCGCAAAACGCTGACACCGTTTATTTTTGGAATTCATAATAATGTAACATTAGAATCTGTCACTAGATGTTCAAGAGTGCGCAAACTACAAGTATATTCATGGATAAACTTATATCAAAGACATTTTACTGCAAATTTTTTGTAAACATTTTACCAGACAACAATTGCCGCCCGACACCGAGCTTCTCCAATTTTTTTTTGCTACATCTCAATGACATAAAACGTCTGACAATTTCGTCATTCTTTTTTAAATAAGCGGAAAAATTGTCGAAAAATTTTGGAAAACCTAAGCCATTGTCCATGTAAAACAAAAACATCAAACAAAACTGACCACATACGTTTGAAGATATGCTTTGTAACTGTTTGACATTCCAACGCAGTTTCTTACTATTTTTACGAAATCAATTAATGTGCTATGGTACATAAGGTTGAATATCATAGCTATCGAAATATAAACTATTGAAATGTGCATCAACGTATATAGCAACCCAATGCACACCTGGTTTTATGTGATCTTCAGTGTTAATGACGAGTGCTGTCGGTTTCGTCCACACCCGTGGGATCTGATCGGCTGGGAACACACCGGTGGCATGCGTTGTGATTTGTGATAGGATCTGCAGTATTTGTAGGGTGTCCATTATGTTCACAGAGCCCAGATTTCAGTTTATGAGCGTTATTTAAGGCACACCGATATTTTTCATGATTTTATTTTAATGCGTGATGCATACAATACACTACCGATGATAAATCTTTTAAGGGTGGACAGTCAATATCTTTTTCTAAATTTATTACTTGACAAAGAGCTATTTTATGTAAATTGTACCACTTTTCGCAACCTCTGACGAAAATTTTTCTTGCACTTCTTCCAATATCATTCAAAGTTTTTAAAATTGCTTTTAAAGGTACTTCACCCTCAAAGAAATCAAGTCCATGATAATGACGGGACAACCAAATATTTTATCGTTGCACCTTCTAACTCAATTTTTGCAAACGACAAGGAGGTGTCACTACCAAATGTGCAGAAAAGTCATTGTTCAAAGCAACGATAGCAACTTCTTTCGGCACCGTTACGCTTTTTTCACCTTGAAATACTGAATGTCAACTACGAGCTCCATTGCGATTTATGGATGATTGAGTGTACCAGCAACAACTAATCCGAGAGACGATTGGCGTGTCCAAGTAGTGAGTGTGAGTATAATGTATGTTGTTAGTGTCGCTATCTAACCACTAAAGTCGACCATGATTTGACGTGACGCATCGATTTCGAAAATATTCTCGTACTCGGCATACACTATACAATTAAAAGTCGAAGTTAGAGCGTCGGCAAAACAAACGTTCAATCTAACACTAGCATGTTTAATTAATTTTCAATGAGAACATTCGTTGCCTGATAAATCCGGTGTTAAATCGAAAGCAAAGGGACAGTAACCATTGGGATAAGATTCGCGATCAATGTGGTTTCCTTTATTGAGAAAGTGAATGCCTGGGCCCAAAAACAAGGTATGATAAGCATCTACATATAAATCATTCGTTTTAAAGTCTGGCTGTAATGGTTTGAAAGGAACTTGAACACCGTCAATGTACAAACAAAGAAAATTTATATTGAAATGATGAAAATTAAACGGATTTATAGTAAGATTGACATTATAAGCTTGATTTTTAACGAAACCGACGATTATCCGCTCAGGTAACTGGCCCAAAATAATATTATCTGAATTTTTGCCATGAATACTACTATGCATTGTCACAGCTTTCACTTCGACATGCGTGAGCGGATATTTTGCTGTACTCTTTGACAGAGCTTTGGTATGGGCTAATAAAATAGATGGGCTTATTTTAACGCGTTTCACTCAAAGATTTGCTTCTTCGATATGAACGGAAACCAAGTTTTAAGTGTCTATGAGACAAAATGCATCGCGAGATCTTACTAATCGCATTCTCATCTCGACGCCGTTGATGAGTAATTTTTCCTGATTGCATACATTGCAATGAAGATGACCAATCAGATCAATCGATTTCTTTGCTGGTAGTAGTGTACGTCGCTTGACGAGGCCCGCGTTGGCATCCAACACATTGTCCATCTTTGTCGCCCTATCGTCGCACCAAAATGCATTCGTTAAATAGACGATTTTGCCACAGGACCGTAATTCAGTTAAGTTTCCAAATACGCTTTGTAAGCGTACGCGTTGTTAGGAGTCGATACAGGTTTCTGATTGAAGACACACTGACTTGATTGAACAACGAATGCATAAAATTATTGATTGGTACCGTCTTTGAGATTTTAGATACTACGTCAGTATTTAATTCTTCATCTTCATTGACGGCCCAACTTGACACGAAGACTGAGCATCGTGTGTGCGAGATCGATGTATTTGTTACCATTACCTGGTACGACAAATTCGATCGGTGAATCATCCATGAGCAATGATATCGGCTTGTATTCAATCCAGTGCGATCCCTCGATAGTTGTTTGAGTCGGTGGAGTATCAAACAAAAGAAGCTTAGACTTCAAGTACTCGCATGAGTGACTGTGTAAAAAAGCCATTTTTTAAAAATTCAACTAAAAAAATATCTCTTGCAGTTCTCTGTCACTTTTTCTTTTTTTCTTTTTCATCGTTCTCTTTTTCTTCTTTCTATCTTGCTTACGCATTTTCTTAGTTTTTTTCTTTTTACTCTTACGCCGATCACGCCTTGACTGCACAGTTCTACGAAGCAATTGCAACTGAAATGGTTCGTCGAGTAGTTCAAGTTTATATCCCGAACCTTCCGTAAGCTTGTCTAATTTTTCCTGGGCTTTTCTCTTCAGGGCATTACCAAACTATATCACACGAGTGCGGAATGTCTCTTTGAAAGGTATATTTTTAGCGGTGACGTCGGACATAATGTTCATACCTGCACGAACAGCTTCTTTGCCAACAGCTTTGGTACCTCGTTTCATGAGTAATAAGACTCGTCGAAATACTCCAGCGAGAAACAATCCGATACCTCTGTGCTCTCGTTGATAGGGGGTATTCGCTACGTGCACAATTTTGAAGCAGCGCCATCCTAGGGAAAAAAGAGAACTATTGGTCTGGCACAGCAGAAGGCAATATTCGCGATATGTGCTTGATACCTATAGGAACACAGTACCTCGATAGATACACGAAAGGTTCTGTGTTTATTATATCACGAACTAATACAATGTCTCAAGTAGTACCATCCTACGTGAATAACTAAGGACAAAATTTGTACTACAAGCACTATAAGCGTTTAAGTATTACTTCAAGACAAGTCCGTGTACTGTGTGATACTTGATATGTTTTATTAGTTTGCAATGTAGTCAACACAGACCTTCTCTGACCAATCAGAGAGCTCCGTTAGCCCGATACCAGCGTGTTCACACAGTATGTACACATGTTCATATACGATACGCTTAGAGGATCAGGCTCCAGCTAAAAACTAAAAAATACACAGTATACGATGTATTTCATTGCATTTTTTAATGAACATGCCTGAGTAAAATATGTACATACAATTCATAATTTTATTAAAAATTTAACCCTTAGAATGGTTGTCGATGTATAAACACATAACTTTCTGATGATGGTAATGCTTAGCAGTCTGCTAGCAGAAGACAAACCTATCGTTTAGTTTCACATATTAGCACAGGTATTGGTGCGATCGCTTTTTCAGCTTGTGCACGTAGCAAATATGGATAGTCCCAACGTAAATACGCCCAACACCTTCTCCAGTGTTTCCATAAATTGTGGTCAGACTTCCACCACCACCACCACCACTACCACCACCACCACTTTGTGCAATAAAGTAGTCCTCGTAGGGATCCATAATTTTTAATCGATTCGTTTAAAGTGAAGCGTTACCATCAGCGTATTAAAGTCGAATGGTATGATGGCACCAATCAGGTCTCTTATATCGATTTCAATACTCTCAAGTCCAACCGCTTAGTAACCTTTGGCGAAGATACTTCTCATCTTACTGGTATGAACTAAATCTCCAACGTTGTACTTTGGATTTTTATAAATATGCCTGTTATAACGTTGCTTTATGTTTTCTTATACTCGCGCAACATTGTGCAAAGTCACGTCACCTGACGCCATCTTTGTTGACGAATGCTTCGTGCAATTGTATGACTGTTATACTTGAAAGAATGTCTTAGAAGTGTCGATTATTTGTGTGTGTAAAGTATCGCCACATTCTTTCTTTGATAGTACTTATAAAACGTTCGGCTATTGCAGCCTTTGTCTGTGGGCTACGTGCTACTCTGCATTGAATTTCATTTTCTCGTAAAACGGATTGCATTTTACGACCTGCAAATTCTTTACCTTTATCCGTTTGGAGACACATTGGTGTACGATCGTCACTTTTTTATAAAATATGTTGAAACTCTTTAGCGATGTTTTTCGATGTTTTATCCTTGATAGGTACCAGTCAAGCGTATTTTCTGATGATATCGATGACAACTAGAACATAAGCGTAGCCATAATTTTAAGTTTTTAAGGTTCTCAAGTCCATTAAATCAGCTTCCCAGACGTCGTCAAAGTTACGTACGTTATAACTTCTTCTTAAGAAGTGATGTGTTGTGGGTCTATATAAATTATAAGTATCTTTGGACTCTAGTCAACTAATACTGTTTGATCGCAAAAATTTATTTTTCACAGAACTTGCGAGTTTGTTACCACCAGCGTATGCAGTTGGTCGCTTTGCTTCGTAGTAAAAATTTTACAAAATCTCATGCATTGTTATGTTTGTTTTTTTTTTTTTTTTTTGACTTAGGTCCAGTGGCTCTCTTAATGCTGGAAAAAAACTTCTCAACTGTAATTTTGCAGCATATACAGTACACATGCAGCATACTGTTAATAAAGCGACTGTTCGCTCATCCAGCAGTGTTTCACTGGCAAGCATACGTGAAAAAGCAAAATTCAGCCAACGCTCAATCGGTTCTCAGACGTTCAACCTTCTTCTCTGTAGCGTAGGATTTATCATCGTCGTCATCGTCGTCGATCAGTAATTTTAATACTCGAGCGTTTCCGATACACTTTTGCAGAATATTTGCCATACGAAGTGCCACTGAAAACTAATCACGATTCACCTGTGTGCATTTTTTTCTGTTCCTCTAGGCATCGTTGACAAGGTTGACAATGTTCGACTATGGTATGCGAACGCCACCTATGATGACGGTATGTTCATTGCTCCACTTTAACTTACCAGTAGCACGCAATCGTCGTATGATAACTGCAGCTTTTTGACGAAACTTTTCCGTTACGCTTTCGATAATTCCGGTATCCTGTTCTTCCTTCTCTTTACGCTTCTCTTCGTCTTCGTCGACGTCGTCGTCAGAGGGATCGTTATCTTGTGATACCTTGATGTTTTCCGTTATCGTATGAGCGTTGTTTTCTTTCGCTGTCCAATTTCCTAAGGTTAAAATATCGTTGTAAAATTTTTTGGTATTTCTTCTATTTTTCTCGCTTATCGGTATACGGTAAATTCAAGATGTCGTTCATTTCTGCGTCGAGCCAACTCATCATTGTACCAGGCGTTTGCACATACTTTAGACCACCGTTAAGAAATGCGCTTCGCAATCGATCCACGCTTTCTTGGGGCGGAAGAATCATTTTTTTTGCGAGCTTTATGTTTGTTACAGCATCGACAACACCGTTCCGAGGAGCGGACCCAACAAAGCAGGTAAGAAACTTCCATCCTGTTGTACGATCATTTTGTTCTTTGACGACGAATGAATTTTTGCGTTAGCGAGCTTTCTGAGAATGCTGGCGTGTCTACGTAAGCATTTTTTTTGTATCGCAGATAAATATAATATGAAGTAAAATAAAATTAGAAATTTATTTATTTATTTACGCAAGTCGTTACTTAACATGAACTGTTAGAAAATATATAAAGAAAATATTTGATAAAAATTAAAAAAACGAATTAGTCCAAACGAATTATTCTAAATATATACAGCATTCGACAGAATTAGAAGAGAAATTTATTAGATATTTAGAAACTTGTAGAAATAATAAGAGAGACAAATAAAGTTTAAATGATAATTATAATAAAAGTGTAATTCGATGACTTGTACACGTCAGTAGAAATAAAATAATAAATTTTAAAATCAGAAAAAAATCAACCCAGAAAAAAGTTTTTTTTTTATGCTTTGTATGCAATAGTTAAAAGTTTAAAAATTTATGCTAAGCGTCACTTTTAGAAATCTGGTCGTAATTAACGACACTGATGTACAGTAATAGTTTCTTAATGGACACAGTTTGAGGTAAGGTGAAACAACTTTGTTATTTTATTGCACTTAGTTGTGGCTGCCTGTACAAACGACTGAACAGGTCCTGTGCACAATACCTGTGCAGAGCATGTGCTGGCAGATCCGGTAATAGTACAGGACTTGTAGTAGGAATTGTAGTTATTTCTATGCAGGACGCTCAATACCCACTTTTTAATGTCAAGCCATTTGAACCCAACACACACACACACGAACATATATGTATACATATCATTTTGTCTTTTGATTCATCGTATCGTTCAATCACGATATAACATAACTCCCAGATCAATATTTTAAATTAGATTGATGTACAAATTTCAAAAATAAAGTAACACATACATTTCTGTATATCAGTAGACATAACTTACTCGTAACATATACATTAATAAAATGGTGTAAGTATGTGGACATCATATAAGTGAAAAAAAATCAAAATCATACCCAAATAAATATGTGCATCCAGATAAAATTAATTTTATCATATATAAAACAATCACATAATTTCAGCTCAAGGTGTATTGGTTTCTTTATGGAATCAAATTAATATAAGGTTTTCAGATGAAAATAAAACATTATGTACCTTCATTTTTTTTTTTTTTTCTTTAATTTTAACTGATGCAACTAGAAAGGCTTTAAAATAGTACAGACCAATAAGTATGATTGATACATTTCAATCCTTGCTTCTATTGAGACTGTGTGACAAATTTATAATTTTCATACATCCGAAATGTTGTAGCTAAAAATGCAATACTTTTGCATTTTTGCTTTCTAGCGGGGAACATCAAGAAATTTTGTTCAACAAATTTCTAAAGAAAACTGTCTTTATCATACGTAAAACTTCTGTTTTTGAGGTAAACATTATATTTCAACATTCAAATCGATTTTCTGACTTAAGAGTCAGCGTATATCTAGATATTAACACCCATTAGAGTAGATCACATAGGTCGATAATGACTTTGTGCAACATTTAGAAAAAGATTTAGGCTTTTCACTACGAAAAAGCATATTCATGATTCCCGCGTTAAGTACGACAATGTGTCACAAGTGTGTTACCACTGTTTCAAACTATCTGCAAAAAAAATTAGAATATGCAAACTGATAAATTTTTTAATGATCTTAAAAACAAAAAAAAACCCTTAAATGTATAAATACGTTAAAAAAAATTTCTTTTGTTGCAGTATATCAGTTCCGAAGAATGTAAATGTTATTCAAAAGTGACAAATCGTAAGTTTTCTACAACTGATGGAGGATATTCACATCCTATAATTATAAGGTCAAGGAACTGTGAAGAAAAATGTACAAGTTGTAAGTATTTCGGGTAATTTAACGTTGCAATTGAAATACTACTGTAACACTCCGAGTAATTTCATTATAATTTTATTGTAAAGCAGTAAATTGACTTTTAACTACCAAATTTTCGAAACAGATGGTTGTTTTATTATAAGTGCTATAATTTTAGCAATACATTTAAAGTTGCCTCTCATACATTCGTTCGTCAAATACATTACATGCTGCAATCCAGCATTAAAATTTAGAGAAAAAAAAATGTAAGTTTAACGTATCACTAGAGTTTTTCAAATGATTGAAAACTATAAATGCTTCAATTCAAAAAATGTGATAACGTAAAATTAATACAAGGAAATACAAGAAAATTCAAGTATTTTATTTTAAGCAAAAATGTTTGTTAACAAATTGTAAATAACAGAATATGTGTTTATTCTTGTATGACAAGCCATTAAGCTATCAATTTTGGCAAAGTTAATTTCTTCGCAAGAGCAACGTCCAACTGTTTATATCACGTATTTAAATAGTGTATTAATACACGTGTGTGCAAATTAAAATATATATAATGTTACTTTTAGTTATCAACAGTTGAATATGAAAGAATAGATTATAATGTCTTTAGAACATGCTTTTTCTGGCTCAGATTTTCTTTTATTAGAGTTTGTGTTTACTGCTGGTTAAAGTTTCCGTAGTATGGACATTAAGCTTTTAACTGTTATTTTATCTGTTTTATGTAAATGCCATCTAATGAAATTTGGAAGAACAAGTACAATAAAATTGATTTCAAAATTAATACTGAGTGCTGAATCGACATTAATTGGAAAGTTTCTTTTAGTTACAAAAAATTCCAAGAAAGAACTACCCAACCAACAAAAAGAGAAAGATTAAAGATTCGTACATATCATGCCTTGATGTTTCACCAAATGGAGCTAAAAAGTATTTTTGTTCTTAATAATGGTAATCTTTTTAAATTTATCGCGAATAATATAATAATCAAAAAAATGTTTAAGTGGAAACTAAAACGTAAAATCGTAGTAAACTCGTGCTCTGATAAAACCCTTAAGTGATTGGGAAAAATATTTTTTAGAAACATTTGGTAAAACTTCAGGGCACAAAATGTACAAATCTATCTCTTTTTGTTGGTTGGGTAGTTTTTTCTTGGAATTTGCTGTAAATAAAAGGAACCTTCTAATTATTGTCAATCCAGCACTTAGCATTAATTTAGAAATTAATTTTATTGTACTTACTCTCCCAAATTTTATTAGATGGCATTTAAATGAAAAGGACAAAATAACGGTTAAAAGCTTAATGTCTTTACTACGGAAAGTTGAACCAGCAGTAAACACAAACTCTTATACAAGAAAATCTGAGCCAGGAATAAATAAACAGAAACAGAAGCCCATTTCATGCAGTATTAGTAAGAAAGTTAAATACACGAGTGGATTTCATCTGGAAAATCTACTTACAGACAAAAAAAAACATAACAAATCAAGCCAGTATAAAATTAATAGAGTCAAAATACTTATTACGATTCCGCTTATAAAATTAAATATATGAATTCGTAATAACCAGTGGATGGTGGATGCTTTGGTACCCAAGTATAAAGTTATACTTCTATGAAATTATATGGCAGACAATATAATTATGAGTATGAAAATACCTTCTATGAAACAATAATGTTTATGAAGGTAGTCCAATCATGATCAAACTGAGAGTGCCTAAGTTAATTGAGTTTGATTATAACAAATATTTTAATACTTAACAAACAAATGATATTATACAAAACATTGCGGAGGTTTCACAAAAAAGCACAGGTATTGGTGCGATCGCTTTTTCAGCTTGTGCACGTAGCAAATATGGATAGTCCCAACGTAAATACGCCCAACACCTTCTCCAGTGTTTCCATAAATTGTGGTCAGACTTCCACCACCACCACCACCACTACCTNACTTCTATGAAATTATATGGCAGACAATATAATTATGAGTATGAAAATACCTTCTATGAAACAATAATGTTTATGAAGGTAGTCCAATCATGATCAAACTGAGTGTGCCTAAGTGAATTGAGTTTGATTATAACAAATATTTTAATACTTAACAAACAAATGATATTATACAAAACATTGCGGAGCAATACAGTATAAACAATATATACAGTAGCCAGTGCAAAACTGTGCGCTTTCATCAACTTTACCGATTCCTATAGGGCAGTGTTACATGCTAGTAAACGTCACTTCAGGACGATCATCATACATTGTTTTAACTAATCTTGTTTAAACGTCAAACATGTATTCTAAAAAGCTTATGAAATACCTAAAAAAAACTACAGATTGATTGACTGTACCTATTTTTACATGTTTAATTTTAAAAAATTGCAAATTAACATGTTACCTTATGGTTAAACCACGTAAAATTGAACTTATGTGATTTGTAGAAATCTTCCAATCTTCTTTTGTATAAAACATTACTTTTGAATGAAGGCATTTAATTTATCAGTGAATCCACATGTTTTTTTTTTTAATAATACAAGAAAGAAGGGGTCAAGTATGCGTAAAAGCGTGTTTGTCAATATGAATATAAAACTATAGAAATCGTTCAGGGTTCGAATTTAACTTCTGAAAATGTATGTATAAAAGTCAATTAGAGTGTAACCGTAATGCTTAAATTAAAAGTGAAATAAATAATTTAAATAAACTCTTAACAAAGCATAATTCAATATTTGCTAAAGAATAATTTGGTATTGGTGCGGTTAGAGATTTTGAAGCAAAAAAAAAATTAACTGAAAACTTTATTTCGGACAAACTAAAAACAAAAACACAAATAAAACTGTGGACTCGTAAAAGAGTCGTCTAAACCATTATTATAAATTTCTCGTGACTCGGGCTTACAAACAGGTAGGAAGGAAAAATCACTCTGAGTACTGTTTACCGTAAATTAAATAAATCTGTTTTTCCTGAAGGACACCCGCTCCCTAGAATTAATAATCTCGTAGTATGTGTAAAAAAGTATACTTACTTTCCTAAGTTAGAGATCAATTCGACCTTCTAGTCTATTTCTTTACGAGATGAAAGAAAAACATAAAACGGCTTTTGTAACTCAACATAGTCACTGGCAACGAAAGTGTTTGTCCTTAGGCTCAAAATCATTTCCGGCTATATTTTAACAAAATTATATTAAAAAACAATTATTTATATTTCATTATTACTAAATACATAGATGATATTTTTTCAAAAAACGACTCAAATCATTAGAAACCAACTTACTAAACCCTGCAAGTTTTAGAAGAACGTGGTCCACAACTTCATCGAAGAAAAGGTATTTTCACACAAAAAACGTTGTATACTTAGAACACATGAAAGTGGACAATAGCATAAACCGATTAATAATAATTTAATAGCGATTAAAGAGCGTCTTTGAGTCAAGAAATCACCTGAATCACCAAGAATTTGACTTTTTTCAGAACTCGAGAGGTTTGGCACCTCTAGCAAATGGTGGCAAGCTTGCTCGTTGATGCTGTGAGACGCGATAGTCTTCCTGGTGGCTCTACCCTGAAGTAATGCTCACGCAGTTCCGGGGTGGAACAAAAGCCACGCGGCATGGGGGGGTTTAGTGGGTATGGTATGAGTGGTCTAGTAAACAAAATCTACCGAGTCCAACACTACCGCTGTCTCTGTGGTGTGCGTCAATGCATTAACTCTCCCTCCACAAAAAAAAAACTACTACTACTACGACTATTTAATCAAGAAAAAGGCTTCTTATGACTTATTTTATTTTTCATAAGAACGTAAATAAACGTATTTAGAACTATCTTCGCTTAACAGAGACAGTAGTAAATAAGTAAATTTTTCTTTTTCATTAGCTTACTACATGCAGTAACAACGTGTCACATTTAAATCATACGTATTAACAATACCGCATCGTTTTTTCTAAAGAGGGCACTAGAAATATTTTTATAATAGTTGAGGGAATAAAAAAACTGTTTTCTTCTAGAAGTGGATCAAATTTTTAAATCAAAAATAAAACTATATTTTGCGTTTAATTTACTCATCACAAAAAAAAGAGTAAACTGGAATAATATGACTTAAAAATTAATTTTGTATAAACACAAAATTAATTCAATGTTCCTTTACTTTAATGATAATATGGAAAACTGAAAAAAAAATTTTATCTACAAAAAAAAAATTTACTCGTTTCTTCGAAGTACAACAATTTGATCAATCGCTTTGACTGGTAAAATATTGGTACTCCTGTTACATGGAATAAGCTATTAAACTTTTCGTTTTTCTTTACACTGAAACAATGTATGAAGGATACTTCTAGAGATGGCGTCTAAAAAAAGTATTTCTAATAGTTTAGGATGTCTTCCAATAACATATAGTTGTTTGTATGAGGCAGCTTACGCGAATCGTCTACAGATTCCTACAGATGTTCCCACAGATGCACTTATCTCTTTTAAAATGAAAAAAAATTAAGTCTGTTTCTCTGTTTTTTCGACTTAACATTTATTGCCCAGGCCCCCCACTGACTCCACGCACAATTTTTCTTGACACTCCAATTAGCCGTTCTCATTACCGTCTCACACGATTACAGTTTGAAAAGTTAAGTATATTTTACACCTATAAAAATATTTATTACAATATGCAATACTTCGGACTATAATCATAAATTGTTCATATTGATTTAATTTAAACTTATTTATTTATAGTATATGGATTCTTACAGTTTGCCACTTTTTTTTGGACAAAGACTCGTAAATACGTCAGGTATTAAAAATTTGTATGCTAAAGAAAGTAAAAAAAAATATCATAAAGGTGGTACTGATTGAACTCGAGACAATTATTGTATGGAAAATCTTTTGCAGATTAAAACGTTTACGTTTTTTCACAGTTTATTTACCATTCTGTGATCAGTGGCATTGATAATACCATCGATAATTTTATTTTAACCTTATACTTTTTTTGATGTTTTAGTATAATAACCTGAGGAGAATCTTGAATATTTTTAACCAATCTTACTATTTCTACATCTATTACCTCTGCAATAGGCTCTAAACTAGAAATAAACTATTATCATACGCTTACCAACCAAAGTCAATAATATTCAAGGATGAATAATGAGATCGTAGCTGCAGTTTAAAATACACACATAAATTACGGTTCGTTGCTTCGCACGTTAAAGGTCAAATTTCGAGGGAGAATTGCTTTTCAATAATACAGCGCTAGCAGTGCGAATGTCACCGATTGCGTAAGCTCATTTTGCTGCTGTGTCTCACTAGTTAAACTTTAGTGAATTTTCGTTTGTAAATGCTGTAAATGGTTATTATAAGCTTTTTATTATATACGAATAATGGTTCTACTTTTTAAAAGTTTAGTTTAAAAAAACATAACATAGTTTTACATATATCCTCAACTGGTATAAGAATATTCCCAGTACCCTCTTTAAAAAAAAACTAATGCAGTATTGTTAATACGTATAATTTAAATGTGACACGTTGTTACTGCATATAATAACCTAATTAAAAACAAAAATTTACGTATTTACTACTGTCCCTGTTAAGTGAGGATAGTTCTGAATACGTTAATTTACGTTCTGAATAAACAATAAAAGTGTAAAACCTTAAGTTAGGACAAACGGGTAGTACCATATCTTTAACTGGGTATCTTATAACGTTGAAGTAAATTGTTTAAAAAATACGAAAATAAGTCATAAAAAGTCTTCTTTAATTAAGTAGTAGTAGTAGTAGTTTTTTTTTTTTTTTTTTTTTTGTGGATAAAAGGGGAAATGCATTGAGGCACACCCCAGGGACAGCGGTAGTGTGGGATTCGATGGTTTTTTTTAGTCCACCCATACCTTAACCCACTAAACCCCCCTCCCATGCCCTGTGAGTTTTGTTCCACCCCAGAACCGCGTTAACATTACTTTAGGGTGGAGCAACCAGAAAGATTATTACGTCTATCAGCATTAACTAGCAAACTCGCCACCATTTGCTGGAGGTGCCAATCCTCATTTGCGTCCTGTTTGGGCCTTTTTCTTGGCCTCTTCTAGCTCTCTTTTAAATAAAGGGTAGCTCCCACTGCCAGCTTCACGCTGGTTATCCGTCGTTGGACAGAGAAAACACCGTCCTGGGCCTGAACAATCTTTCTTCTGGTGGTTGCAGCTTCCACACCAGAAGCAAAGCTTGGACATATTTTTTTTTTACAGCTGCCTGAAACATGTTCATATCCCAGATATTAGTAACATCTTGTTACTTCAATTCTTCGTCGGATTTGGCAGCTTACGAAGCCAACTTTTACCCTGCCTTCACTCTCTGCTTGTCTAGCAGTCACTTCGTCTACCGTTATCAACGCCAGCCTCTGTCCTCTGATATTTAGTTTGAAGAGAGCAACTTTAGGCTCCTAGCTGTTAAGTCCAAAAGTCTTGAAAAAAGCCTCTTTAACCTTATCTTCCTTGACAATAGCGTCCAGGTCTCGGACCTCTAGTGTCACTTTTTTAGTGCTTATTTCAACAGTTCCCTGTCCGGTTACTGACTTTTCAATTTGCTGTGAGAATGCAATCGCATCCTCTACATCTTTGGCTTTTATAAGTATATCTCCTTTCCTCGTGGAAGCAACACTTTTAACTGCAGCATTAGCCTTGTAAGGGTCAAAGTTCACCTTTATTGACGTCAGCACATAAGCAAAGGTTTGTCCTTCGGCCATCTTCACCAGTACTGTTGTTGTCGGGTCTACTCTTTTCTTCTGGTCTTTTTTATCGTGCAGGAGAACCTCTTCTTGTTTGCCTCTGCCTGTCTCCTTTTTTTAGAAGACATGGCTTGTTGGTGTTTTTCAGGGCTGTCTGATGGGCTCCTGCTTTCTTTAACTCGCTCTATTTCCTTAAGGGCAGTGTTCAGGGTTCTTTTCTGAACATGGCGTCGGAAATTATCTCGCCTTTGTTCCCTCCACGTCCGGAATTCGAAAAACATCTTCCAAATATTTCTCACTTTTTCTTCATAACGAAAGCCTCATCTTATTACCTCTGCTTCTTCAAGATGTTTAAGCGCCACTTTGAGACTATTTTTAACAGCGTTCGTCGTGTTTTCGTACTTACCATTAATTGCTTTTAGCGTCTCTTGAATCTCTTTTGTTGGCGATTGAACTTGCTCAATTACTTGACATCGCTTTATTCTAAGCTGATGACCATTGTTTTCTAAAAAGGTAAGCTCCTCCTGGATCTGGTTGCTAAAAACTATCACGTTGCTGTCCTCGCTGATGTTACCGTCTATGCTCAAAAGGCTTCCTCTTCGTCCTGTATCTGTAAGAACAGGCCATGGAACATTCAACAGTCCCATTCGGGAATCGCCACTCTCCCTCAGTCCCACCCACGAAGACCCAATAACCCAAGACAGCAAGCTGATTCTTAGTGACTTGGACGGAGGGTCAGCCCCTGCCAGCCCCCTAAGTCAGCTGATTTTTATTCGAGGATCGAGACAGCTCCCTTCGAGATCTAGTCCCCATACGTACACACCACTTATACTCTCATTTATTTTTGAAGTTCCCCCTTTTTTATTTTTTCTTTTGTTTTTAGGGAAACCCAGTCGCTCGCACATTCAGACAAATGATCACCTATTTCTATAGAGCCTACCCCATCTCAAGCCAGGCACCCCCACCAACGACAAGGTCTTGCAGCCCCTAGGGGAGAGTAGTAGTAGTAGTAGTAGTAGTAGTAGTAGTAGTAGTAGTAGTAGTAGTAGTAGTAGTAGTAGTAGTAGTAGTAGTAGTAGTAGTAGTGTAGTAGTAGTAGCAGCAGTAGCAGCAGCAGTAGCAGTAGCAGTAGCAGCAGCAGTAGTAGCAGTAGCAGTAGCAGCAGCAGTAGTAGGAGCAGCAGCAGCAGCAGCAGTAGTAGTAGTAGTAGTAGTAGTAGTAGTAGTAGTAGCAGTAGTGGTAGTAGTAGTAGTAGTAGTAGTAGTAGTAGTAGTAGTAGTAGTAGTAGTAGTAGTAGTAGTAGTAGTAGTAGTAGTAGTAGTAGTAGTAGTAGTAGTAGTAGTAGTAGTAGTAGTACTACTACTAGTAGTAGTAGTAGTAGTAGTAGTAGTAGTAGTAGTAGTAGTAGTAGTAGTAGTAGTAGTAGTAGTAGTAGTAGTAGAAGTAGAAGTAGTAGTAGAAGTAGTAGTAGTAGTAGTAGTAGTAGAAGTAGTAGTAGTAGTAGTAGTAGTAGTAGTAGTAGTAGTAGTAGTAGTAGTAGTAGTAGTAGTAGTAGTAGTAGTAGTAGTAGTAGTAGTAGTACTATTATGATTCCAACGTATACCCATTCCAGGGATCTTACGCATCTTATGTCCCCCATTCTTTACCTTCTATGTTCTTTTTTTCGTTAATACCATTCATTTCCTCAAGTATGCAAGTCTTTCGTGCGGGTCCCTTGCAAAGTTCCCCTCAGACGACTCGGTCATCCTTCTTATCTTTATTTAATTAGTATGTTCTGTCTATATTTTCCGAGGGATAAATCGATTTATAGTTTAACTCAGATAAGACTTAAATTTTCTTACCTATTTCGGAAAGTAATGCATTAGCTATGTGCCTATGGTTTGTTCCTTGATACACTAAGCCAACCCCTATTACAGCAGCCACTTGGACATTTTGTGGAACATTAAGTTCAATACTTGTTGGAGGTAGTAATGTTTCTACGTGAAGAGAAAGTAATTTAGTCATTGATACATCCATGGAACCTCGATGGGTAGCAGATAATCCTAAAAGTAATCCAACACTAGTTGCTTCATGGCATTCAACCAAGTACTCATACATGCTAAATGGGGCTAGATTCTTAAGATGACCGTTGAGTCCTAACGCCATAAGAAAACCTGAATGTTCAATGCCTAGTTCTCCTTGCTGTTGTTTATTGTAGACAATCCACGTTGAATCAACATTTAAAGAATTCGGTTGAATGCACAACCCTGTAGCAACACCATTATGAAATAACGGCCACAGATTCATATTAGCTGGTACATCAATATGTGTTAATTCAATTGTCGTGCCTCTTGGAGGTGCTTTACCTAAAGAAATAAAATTCTGTTAGTTGCTAATAAATGTATATATGTTTCTGATATTAGTTGTTACGCCCCGATTTAGTCGGCGACCCCCCATATCAACCTTAAATATTTTAAATTATTTTCTTAGCCCCCTTCAATAAAGAAAAAAATTTTAATAATATTTCGTTAAATTAACCTAATCAAAAGTATCCTACGAAAAATAGCACATTTTAAGTGGCCCACCTACACTGGCCACCGACTCACCACCTACCTGACTCTTTAATATATTTAGATTTTTAGAATAGCATTATCTAAAATGATCTAAATTACTGTATGGAGAATAAACTTATAGTATTTTGCTTAATATAACATTAAGACAGTGCAAAAAGATTATAAGGACGTTTGTATATGCTGCATTTTCTTCAGGCCTATACCAAAGATTTTTCACTTTTCTCCCCGCTTAAAGACTTATTCAATTAAATTTAGATCTGTATAAGTATAAATGTATATGTTTAATACATCAAGAATTAAATTTAAACAAAAATGTGTTTATTTATTCATAAAATGAAATAGTTTTCTATAACGTTAATGTATTTTTATACTATCACTTCTATCAAATATTTCTCATTACGGTAGTAATGGTCTAACAAAATTCAACAATGCACTACCGCTATTCATTAATTGTATCGTTTATTGTGCTAAAAACAATTAAATTGATGTTCTTATATAATACATATAATATAATTAAAACTTAAGCTAACAAAATATTTGACTGTTATGCAAATATTGATATAAAAAGAAGTATTCAATATTTTTGAAACCATTTGAAATACTATTAGTCGTAGTAAGTTGCCAAATATTCTTCATATTTTGTTTTTTATGAACTTGATAATGAAGTGTCATATTTAGATTGTTTTACTGTAATATATTAATTTTTGTTTATGTTTATTTATTTATTCATGCTTGACCTTACATAATAAATTAAAAAAATAATTTTTCTTTATTTAAAGAATATACGTAGTTTGTTATGGATTTTAATTTTTTTGCGTGATAATATTTTTATCTAGCAATGATGTTATTGTGCAAGAAGAGTGATATTTTGACTTAATTGATCAAACAAGGTGTATATATCCAGTGTGATAGTGCCTATTAAGAAGGCAGTCTTCACATCAAGTTGATTAGTGTTTAAGTCGAACTTCGTAATTATAGCTAGAATGGCTCGAAATAAAGCTAACCTGGATACTGGTGTATAAGTTTTAATCAAGTTAAATATATTTTTATGTTTGAAACCACTGATTACTTATCAGGCTTTATACTTTAATTTTCCCTCTGTCTTATTTTCCTCTTCAATATTTTCTAAAATCAACTACGTTCGGTTAAATTCTACTAGCTGATGACTGAAAACGGTGAACTAAGTTTCAGACTTGGTTCTTTCTCATGGATTGCAATTTATTTTGTATTGCCTCAAACTAAAAGTCCTTTTTTTTTAGTCTCTATAGTTTCAGGGACAGATGCAGTATCATTATTAACGCCAGTCAGCAACAAAAAATAATTTTCGTTGTAAGGTTTGAACTCGATCTCAGTGAAGTTGCAATTATTGACGTTATTTTTAGATAATATATTTTTAGACAGTCTGGTTTATTTCCACTTTTTCTCTCTCCATTTTCTTGGAACAGTTTAAGTTTCTTTATTTTTAAATTAATGCATTAATTTTTTTTTTGGTTTAAGAGTTCCATCCTGGTTCCTAATTAGCTATGCTATTTTTCTTATATAAATCTTTATAAACTTATCTTTCTACAAAACAGACACCTCTACTTTTATAATATTTACTTTTTTCTGGTCGAAAGAGAACAAATCCAGTTAAGGAGGCTTGGGCGATTTTGAATTAAATGCTGGCTAGGTCTGAAATTCAGAGATTATATAGATAAGGTTTGCTAGATTTTTTTAGGAAAACAAAATAGGTAGGTCAACACATTTATTTTCGAGAAAATCGCTTGTGAAAATTTATCGTTTTAACACGCAACCTTACGGAACCCGAAATTCAATAGACTACCGTACCGCAGTAAAAAGCTATGGGCCCACACATTAAATTGGTACATGTACTTAAAAGTATAAAGAATCTATTATTTAAAAAAAAAAATAGGATCAACACGTTAAATTTTGAGAAAATAGCGAGGAAAACATCGAACGTGAGAATTGTTTTGTTCAGGTGACAGGTACTGTAAGTGCGCATGCGCTGTACATTAATAAACATACAAGCATGAAAATTTAAGTCCAACACAAGTATAGGTATATAATAGCAGATGAGAGCAAGAGAGTACAGTGTTGTCAGCTTTATCGTGGCAGGGCCGTCATCTTTACACAAGGTACCTCGGGAAAACTAATAAATTTTTAATATCGATTTTCCCAATGACTTTTCAGCGTATTATTGCTATTTTGTTCACACATGTGTATATTTAAAATGATTATAAAAAAAATATTACAAAGAATCATCTGCATGACAAGTACCCCACAGGGGATACGACACCAAACGCCCAAGCCTCCTTAAGGTATAACTAATCAAGACGACTCTGAGTCTTACATTTTTAAATTTAGGGCCTATTTTTGTTTGAGCTTTAAAAATTTAATTATACCTCATCTTTTGATTTATCTAACACCATAACTGAAGTCAGGTTCGAATTTTTCAGATGGGGTGATCATGTCATTCCAATGGTCGGGTGTTCTACGATAACCATTAATTGCAGCATCAAGAGCCAAATCCCACATATTTTCGGGGAGTCCTGAATCGTACATTAGAGCTCGATCTTCACTTTGAACAGTACAATTGAATCTTTCATAGGTATCGTTGTATTCTGGAGTGTCCAGATAAACGATCTGTTGTTCAGCTCTGAGACTCTCCAGGACTTCGATTGTACGCACTTCTGTTAACTATGTACTCTTATCCGATGAAAGAAAATAAACTTTAGTATCGTAACCTAATGTATTTTGAGCTGACTTAACAAACAAATGCAAACAGTCTCAAACTTCACTTTTAATTTTCATCTGACAGGACATTAATAGTCTAGAAAGATCGTCTGCAAATATGGCGATAAATCTGTAACCCTTAGGATAAGATTTCGACTCACTACTCCCATTAAATCTGAATGAATAATTTGCGATGGTTTTTGGTGCACAAGTTTTAACACTTGAAAAAGGCAACTTGGTATTTTTTATAAGTAAACAAACCACACATTTTCTAGTTAAGTCTTCAAAAACTATTTCTTGCAATTATTCGTTTTCAGCATGCTTCCTTAATAAAGCCTTGAAATATTCCAGAAAAGCATGTCCTCATCTACAGTGCCACAGAAACCTGGTCTTCCTTTTTATGTTCAATGTTGTGGTTTTCCAAAGGTTCATTTATTTGTTCGATCTCTTCCAATCCTTAATTTACGATATAAATTTCTCGATAAAAAACAGTTGCTTAAAGTTTCACGTGTTAAAATTAGTTGGTTTTGCTGTATTCTTATTCGATCTCATTTTATCTAAATCTTCATTATTTATCGTTGCTGTTACTTTTAAACTTAAATATCTGGAATGAACCAACCTTCGTTTTACTATCTTTTATGAGTTCATTAAATTCGAACTCGATTGACCAAGAAGGTTGTTTGTACAAGCCAGTTATCACAGACTCATTCGAATTTCAATAATTGATACCTATGTTTTAATTGTTTAAATAAATCGCAAACCTCATCTTTACAAACTTACGCAAGGATAAAAGATTCTCAGCCAGATCTTTTGAACAAGTTACATTATTAAGAGCAATAGGTTTACTTCCTCCAATTCTAAGTTCACTTCTGAGTTGCTGTTAGCATGTTAAATAGTACGAGGATTGTATTTAATGGTTCTAAAAAAAAATTTTAACTTTGACAAATGCTTCGGGTGTATCTGTGTCTACAATAAACTTGGCAACGGATTTAGTTGTTACATTAACAGATTCTATACTTTCACCTGAAGCGATAGAAGACACAACTTCCTTATAGGTGGATTTTTTATTAAGGCCTCGAGGTTTGTTTGGCGTACTAATTTTGGGCTGATAAGAATTGTTGGAATTAAAGTTGTGGCCTGAATGTTTGTTCGTGTTGTTATCCAGATTGTTGTAATTATTGAGCTGTTTATTATTACAGTTTAAATCAGCAGCTTTACATTTGCCAAACCACTCAACCACCCATATTCAACGTATAATCATTATTTTTATTATTATTAGAACTGAATTGCCTTGAGTCTCTTTAACAAAAACCTCTACCAAAGCATTTCCCTTGAGATGCCGTTTCCGGACTGACAGCAGCTTATTCCACCTTTTTGCAGGAAAATCACTGACAACATGAAAGGCTGGTCCATTGCAACCATAAAAGCATTTCCATCTCACTTGTTCGTTTAAGCAAGTTTGTACATTGTGACCATAGGTGTCACAACCACGGCATCTTTCCAATGATCTACATGATTGCACAGTAGTGGCATCAGTACGAAAATTCCTTCTAGCCTTCTGTTCAATAATAAATTTCTCAATGCCTTTATACATCAAGCCCTTTCCGGTACATGTACAAGACAAGAAATCTTACATTATCACTAAGGTGACCTTAAAAAAAAAACTTTTTTTTAAAAGGTACAACTACGGAAAAAAGTTTGTCGTGTTTCCCATACTCTCGAAAATATCAGAAAAATCATGTACGTAGGAAAATTCAAGGTTATTTTTTTACAGAAGTTGATGGTCTGACAAGGGACCATTGCAAGTTGCCTGCTTCTATTTTTCATAAGACTGTAAAACATAAAAAAATAAATAGTATGTTTTTTTTTATAGGCAGAGAAGCATTTTTAGGGAATTAATTTTAATGCCAAATTGGTAACTATAAAATGGCAGTTTTATGACAATTATTTTGACCCTTAAGAACTGCAAAGGCTAATTTTTGTTGAATCGATTTCTTCCTTTTTTTTCATGCAAGTCAGTCATTATTTAAAAATGAGTCAATGTTTCTAATACATTGTTCATGCAAAAAGGACTTCTTTTAGAATGTTTATAAATAATCAAAAAATTGAATGAAGACACTACTACCATATACTACAAGTAGAGGAATAAAAAAGAGGAACTTAAAAGGGCTCTGATAAAAGAATCAGAAAACGGCTCTTTTCGGAGAGAAAAGGGTTGAGGCACCAGCCCTAGGCAAAGTAAGTCTCTATCTTTAATTAATTTGCAAATTTTAAATTAACAACTTTATAATGAACATTGTCATTTTAAAATAAAGCGACGAAAGTATCAATATCATTATCTAAATTAAAAGCATATAAATTTTAAACTTTTTATTCATACGTATTTTATCTGTACTATCTATTGATTTTTAACTGTAAAGCTTTTACAACAGGAAGTTAACAGTTTCTTTTTTAAATGTATAAAGAATATAGTAGGATAGAATTAACAAAAAACCACGGTTATTTTTGAAAAATTGCTTCGAACGCGAAAAAATCCGGGTTGTAGTTCAGCGGTTTCAGAACAAATTTAAATTGTTTAAGACTCCAAACTGTGTCAGCCAACGGCCAAAAAATGGTCATAGTGGCTAAAAACGGGTTTTCACATCTAGAAATAAACTGTAGAGTCGGACAGAAAAGTTATGTGGGTAAAAAAGGTGCGCAACTTCAAGACAAAGAAAGTATGCTCCAGTGGGATAAAATTAGTCTAACCATTTTTTAACAATTCGCAAAAAAGTGCTCCGTAGGACCGTTTTTTTTAAATCTATAACTCACGTTCCTTCAATTATTAAGTCTTAAAAATTAAATACAAGGTACATCTTGTGTCCCCAGATATCTACACCAAATTTCCAGACGATCTGTTGTAAGCTTTTTGCAAACCACTGCAAGAAGCAAAAATCAGCGAGCCGCCGCCACGCCACCGTAAATCATGCCCCCTATCCACATCATAGCTCCGAGGTTTGCAAGCGGCTCGCCACGCCGCCGCATCTACGGAAAATAGCTGTTTTTTTGCATTAATTTTTCGCGTACTTCTGGGATGCCAAACGACACAACGTTTCAGTAGGTTGTAGAGTAACTCTCGACGGGTACAATGCTGTTTAAAAAATGGCAATATGTTGAAAAACCAGCCGTCCAACTTTTTTGCGGAAGGACCATTTTTTTATTTTTGCAGCGGTTTGCAAAAAGTCTACCACCGATCGTCTTGAAATTTGGTGTGAATGTTGAGGGACACAAGGTATCCCTTGTATTTAATTTTCAAGTATTAATGTTTAAAAGAACGCTAATTTTAGATTAAAAAAAAAAGGTCTTACTTAGCATTTTTTGCAAATTGCGAAAAAACGGCTGGACCGATTTTATCCCACCGGAGCTCAGTTTCTTTGTCTTAAAATTGTGCATGTTTTTTACTCATGTAACTTTTTTGTCCGACTCTCCAGTTTTTTTCTGGACGAAAAAAATCGTTTTTGGACACTTTGAACACTTTTTTTGGGCCGTTAGCTGACACAATTTGTAATTTGTAGAAACTATTTACATTTGTTCTGAAACCACTAAACTACCACCCAGATTTTTTTGCGTTCGAAGCAATCTTTCAAATCGAAAAGCTAATTGTATCCTACTAATATCAACGAAGAAAATAATGATAAAAATAAAAATAAACAAGTTGTAATGATATGCAACGTAGTTTTAATCTTTAGTAACTTTGAAGAATGTAGAAGTTCAGTAGCACTAAGTCTTCATGTAAAAAAAGTCGGCATACTGTGCAACTCAACATTAATAATAATGTATGGTATTTTTTTTTTAGTTGTGAAATAGAAAGAAATTCCGTTCAAAAAAAATTAATAATTAAAATTACTGGTAAACTTTACGACTGGTAGATAACAGTAAAATTTTTATAAACATTAGGGATTAATATTCGAAAAGTAGACTGAGTGTCTTTGAAACTAACTATGTTACAGACAACCACGTCGTCATTAGCATAGTCATCGCTGTCGTCGTTTAATTGTCCAACAATAACATGTTAATTTTCAAAGCTATAGTTCATCAATTAAATACCCTGTATTATCAGGAGTTAATGGTTTTTATTTAGATTGTGTCCACCCCATATGTACAAATGCAAGATTATTGATTGACAGAGCAATTTTAAAATTATTAACACTGTGAAGGCGCATTCTTTATTACCTAGAAATTTATAATTTACACTTTTTATTCCTATTCATATTTTTTTATTTGTTTTACTTTCTTTTGAAATAATTTATAAAAATACATTAAATTCGCCAAGACGAAATTTAAAGAGTCGGCGCGAAACATATAATGTGCGCTGTTAATTACGCGCAAGAAGCTAGATAAGAAAAGCAAAAGGATTATCGGCGAGTATGTATAATCTATAGTGCACAGAAAGATAGCGCAGATTACGGCAGCGAATTATCTGCGAGTCAGCCATAAAAGGCGCTAACACGCAAGAAAGAATGTTTTTTCTTCAGCGAACCTAGGACGCGGAGATCCACTGCCTACCCAGACCTGGAACTTTTTCGTGCACCGATACTAACCGCAACGCGCACGAGCCAAGAGAGAGAGAGAGAGAGAGCGAGCGACTAAGAACTAGAGATACTAGGGACAGCAACGGTGCTCCTTGAGTGAAGCACCGGGGTAATTACTAGAGCTGTGCTCAAGACACCTAAGGGCCATGAGGACGACATAGCCCTAAGCAATCTTTTAGGATAGGCATAGAGCCCAGGACTAACATTCCGCAGCTGTACTAATAATCCGCCCTAGTCTAAATAAGTGTACGTAGAAGAAAATTTGTGCGGAAAAATTAAAAATCCTTTTAATAATAATTTGGCAACAATTTAAGTTTAAAATATAACTTCATTTTGCATTCAAGCGCGAAATTCAACTCGTCTCAGAGTGATTCAAATCCTTTGAAAAAAAATTTAAAAAATTTTGTTTTTTAACTTAATAATTAAGCTAATTATTGAGATTAATATAATTAAAGGCATAGTGATTAAAAACACAATTTTCTTATGAAAATAAAAATGAATAAATTTAAGAAAGAGAATAGATAATTCGACTCATTTATTTATATCTACCCGTCCACAGGTGATTGCGAGTCCTAATATTATTTAAAGTTCATTCCAGAAGTTAATTACGAGTTGATTTGTTATTTAGTGTAAAATTTATTTAATTGGAAATTTTCATCGTTTTATCTGTTACTCAGTACACGATTAGAGAAGAAATTGATTCATGTAAAATAAGAGTAAGTTTTAACGTATATAAAAAAAGTACTTTTTTCGGAGTACGATTTCGGCATCAAGAATTAAAAAGTTTTACTTACTAAAAACATTGCATGATAGAATAAGTCTAGACGAAGAGATTAAGCCCTGAAAAATTGCTCCAGCATTATTTCCTGACGTCTATTGAAGTTTTTACGAAAGGTGTTTTTTTTCGAAAAAATGCGATATTTCGAAAAATTTTTAATATTTTTCGCTAAAAAAACAACTGAAGGTTTGTGAACAAAAAACTCATAATTTGACCAAATATCAACTCTAAAATCTCATAAGAAAAAAAGTTATTAACAAATTTAAAAAAGACGGTTTTCGATGGTTTTTTCAACTTTTCTCAGCAACTACGCATTCAAATTATATTCAACGCGCGTCAATCGATAGGTTTTTTTAAGATCTACAACTTTGTTATTTAACTTTTCGGCATTGGAGGTCAACTTTTTTTTCAAACGCGAAAAAAGTGATTTTCGGACTTTCACGAATTTTTTAGGTTAACTCAGCCACTGAATAACCGAAAAAACAAAACGCTATGTTTCTTGAATCATTTTCTTCTATATCAACGTATTTTTTGTTTTCTGATAACACTATATGACAATAAATTGTGAAGATTTATTTATAAACTCATTTTTTAATTGATTTTAATATGGAATCAAATCTTTATCAAGTAACGACCGAAAGTATTAATTATAATTACGTTAACCTCAGGTCAACGGTAACATGAGTTAGATGACTAAGAATTATGCTCTCAAGGTTTTCATTATCAATTGAATAAATAAAAAACGCCCACAAGCAACCGCATTCAGTTACTAGAGACTGTTTACTCGAATTATTGTGTATTTATTGAATAAACAAACGTGTGGACAAGCGCACAGTTTTGACGACACAGCATGACTTTCTATAAGATCCGTTGATTTATCATATTAACAAAAGCATCAGGTTACTGGCGACTAGTCGCTTAAAATTTTATTTATTTATTGAATAAATAAATTTATAGACAAGCGCACGTATTTGCTTACTAAGAAATAGCTGTTTAAAATATGATTTATTTATTAAATGATTTAAAGCGTGGACAAGAATGCACATTGGGTTGCTAGGTGGTAATCGCTTATACCGTTGTTCACATATTAAATAAACAAACATGTGGACAAGAATGTGTTTTGGATCACTAAAGACCTAGTATTTTTTATCCCTCTAATTTCTTATGTTGAAAAAAGACCGACAAGCGTGCCCATTTAATTACTGAGGCTTAGCCACTTCAGATGTTTTTCATTTATTAAATAGATAAAAGTATACGCATCAAGAAACAAGAAATTATATGCTTGAAATGTTGTTTATTTGTTGAATTAAAAAACGTATAAGCAAGCATCAGCTTTGAGTCACTAAGAATCATCTTTTTTAACATTTCTTTAATTTATTAAATTAACAGAAAACTGACAATCACACGCATCAGGTTATAGGGGACTATGCTTTCCCGATGTGTGTTATTTAACAAATAAATGAAAACACTGAGAAGCACGAGCATCGGCTTACTAAAGATTAGTTGCTTGAGACTTGATTTATTTACGGAGTAAACAAAATCACGTCAAGTAAACATACTAGATAACTGGGAATGAGTCACTCGGGATGTTGTTTATTTATTATGCGTGGACAAAGAAGAGCAGAATACTTGAGATTAGCTGTTTCGTACTTAAGTAATGGATGTTCTAATATTATACATAAGTATTTTAATCCTATTGGGTTGTTTAAGATTAATGTCAGGAATTTATAGCAAAGCTTTTCATTGTTAATACTGTTGAAAAATTCTAACACATAAGGCTATATGGTATGAGGTAGTTTGAATTGTTGTTTTCGGGCTCTGTGCCCTGGATCGTCGAGTTTTAAGCATTCAAAAGACGTAGAAGTGCTTGGCCAGTCAGTGGACACCTTTTAAAAGCATGCGTGATTTCTTAGCACCATTTCAGCAATTGCGTAGAGCAAAATAACAATACTAGTTTTATACAATGGTGAGTCAATTGCTCAGAATTGATTGAATTATGGTTGTAGTTTATAACGAATTAGATTTATTAGTTTTTTTTGAAGAAATATTGTAAAAAAAAGTCCTTAAATCAATATCCTAACTTCTTCAATTATGTATAATCTATAGTGCACAGAAAGATAGCGCAGATTACGGCAGCGAATTATCTGCGAGTCAGCCATAAAAGGAGCTAACACGCAAGAAAGAATGTTTTTTCTTCAGCGAACCTAGGACGCGGAGATCCACTGCCTACCCAGACCTGGAACTTTTTCGTGCACCGATACTAACCGCAACGCGCACGAGCCAAGAGAGAGAGAGAGAGAGAGCGAGCGACTAAGAACTAGAGANCGCTTCGGTAGACAAGAGCTTAAACTTTTGCCCCCAGAAACGAAGATTTCAGGATCAAATTTTTTGTAAGACATTTTTTTTAAACATTACAACATTCGTATTTTTATTATAATAAAACAAAAGTGTAAATTTTACAAACAGATTTTACAAAATATAGTCTAACAAACTAATTTAATTAACGTTAATTATCTACAGGCTATCACTGTCTTCTATATGATTATATATGATTATATGATAAACTGATAAGTAGTGAAATGCTCATGTGTTTTTTTCCACACAACTGAAGTCCATACAAAAACTAGATCATTTTTGGTACGTATTATCTAGTATTATTAGTTGTATATGAATTTTGTAGGTCCATTAGTATACGACAGTACTACCTTAAGTGGAATTTATGGAATTTAAGTCTGCCACGAATGCCAGTGCAGAAGAAATATGAGGTATTGATCTAATCAGTGAAGTCAGGTCAATGTAAGGTACAGTCGTACCAATTGGTGCGATTGGTACTTATACTAGTAGTTCTTCGTCTAATGAATGTAATGAAGAAAAGCGTTGATAATCATCACAATAATATTAAATGAATATACATGTTTAGTTATTACCATTTAGTAATTACCCTTACAGCCTAGAACAAAACAAAAATGTTATATACTAAATCTATATCCATGAAAATTTATATTTTTAATTTTAACTAAACTTACCGAAAAATATACTGTTATCTGACAACAATAATGATAATGACTAGGCTGCTGGCTGAGATGTCAGAGAAATTGGCAATGTCGATCTTTGCGCAGACCTTTCCAGATTTGCTACCACGTCAAATTCCGCAGTGTATAGTATCGAAGGAGATCTCAGTTATCAAGCAAAGTAATCCTCCTCATCAGTTACAAATACACCACCATCATCCCTGAAATCCTGTTTAAAGTTCTGATTTGCAAGCAAATCCAAATCTTCTCATTCCAACGCCAGGACATCGTCTTAATATGTGGGTGCCATTTGGTAAGATATTTTTTTATATTTGAATGTAAGATCAGAATGCTTCTTCTCTTCAACTGACAATTTAATAGTGTGAATCTCCTTTTATCTCAGTTATCACAACTACTCCGGAGTATAGAAATACTAGAAAAAGACATAAATATGCCTTTTCTTATTACATGTATATAGTATAAGAATTTTAGACCCCCCCACCTATTGAACATCTCATGAAATTAAAACAAATGGTCTACATAAATGAGCAAATGAAAAACTTGGAGATGGCAGTAACATAATTTCCACTGTATGCATGCAGTATAAACATATTCAAGAAAGGTAAAACGACGCCCTCAATATACTGCGTGCGCAAATATCTTTTTCAAAAGAATGTAGATCAGTCAACGTTTTCCTTTAGAAAGAATTTTCACAAGCATGCAGATGAGTTAAGGTTTTCCCTCATAAAAACATTCTAAAGCATGAAGATCGGTCAACGTTTTCCTTATTAAAAAGATTGATAAGAAGTTTTAAAAGAAAGTCTTTAATTTTAAAATCAGATTGGTCAACACATTTTTTATAAGGTATTTATTAAAAATATTTTAATATCAAAATTTATTCCCGAATCCCATCATCAAAAATGATGATTAAATCTCTTTCTCTGCAAATATGATAGAAAAAGAGTATTTTCTACTTTTTAACTATCTTCACAAAAATGATGGAGAGAGAGTATTTTGTACTTTTTGAACTTCCTCTACAGATATGATGGAGAGAAAAAGAGATAGAGAGAGAGAGAGAGAGAGAGAGAAATATTATTTTGTATATTCTTTCAACTTTTTCTTTCCCTCTTCGTAGAAATGATTTATACAGAGGGAAAGGGAGTTTTACCTTTTTCAATGTTACACTCTATGTCGTTTAATAAAATACTTAACATAAAGTGTAACAGCAATTTACAGTTTTAAATATCACCCAAAAAAAGTAGCTGGTAATATTAGGAGATTAAGGAGCGGCTCATTTTCCATGCTCTAGAGCGCTCCGTTATGAAGTTAGAACCACCCATAAATCCTCTACTAGATGCTGTAGCTGTAGTAGCAGCCGAGTTTGGACAGCCACTACACTGAGAGAACATTGGTGAAGCCACAGTCCCAACCAGAACGGATACCGTATCTTGCTTTGGTTCCACAGCGTTCTCGCAACTTGGGAGAGCTACTTTCCCATTTGGGACCACAAAATTTTCAAAAATAGAACAGAAACGCTACCAATACGTCATGTTGGATACCTTACCAACTACAAAACAGCTGACACACTTTTTGTTTCATGCGAGACAACAACTACTGTCCACTTAAAATTTTCACTGTAAATACGCTATAACATTAATCGATAATGGTGCAGATAATAAGGGATTATATAGTTCATACATCCGGAAACGATTAGTCATGATCCAACCTCTCAAACGCTTAGCCATGATCCAACCACTAAAGACTAATTATCATCATGGATCGTAAGAGAGGACACGGTCTTGTTAATAAAATCATAAATTCTTTACCAGTAAAGGTTTATTTGTCTGGCTATCAGTACTGCGGTCGAAGTACTAAGCTAGCTATGCGTCTTGCTAGAGAGGATCCTGGCGTAAATCCACTGGATGCAATGTGCAAAGAGCATGATATAGCGTATCGAAAAAATCGACAAGATTTATAAGTCAGGCACAAAGCAGATAACATTTTAGCTGAGAAGGCTTGGCAAAGAGTAAAGCTTCTGATTAGATAAAAATCAGCAGCTGCTCTGCTGACCAGCGAAATGAAGGTCAAATATGGTATGGAGTTGGAGCAAGAAAAAAACAGGGTATTAACGGAAGAAAAAGAAGGATGAATAGGTCAAAGAAAAAAACAGTGTAGTGCTTTGAAAGGTGCTTGTAGTGCGGTTCAAAAATCGTGTGGTAAAAAGTATAAGTATGCTATAATTTCACGTATCGTACGCCTTCTTGCTTAAATTGGTGGAACTTTATCTTGAATTCCATTGTTTGCTGGTTTGAGTGCAACCAGTGCTATAGCCAATGGGAAAGCTAGAATTGTAAAGAGCATTATTGCTGCTAGATCAGCCAAAAAGCAGCTAGCAAAAAGTCAGAGACATAATCAAACTATAGAAGCTATGGCCTTTGAAAAAATATATAATTTACCTGCTGGCGGTCCATGGTTTTGTGAAACAACTATAGTAAATCTTGATTTTAAAAATAGATCTAAACGTCACTCGGTGGCTTATCAAAAACGTGTTGATAATGTTGAGTACTTTGACAGTTTTGGAGGTCTGCAGCCACCGAAAAATTCAATGTTGTACCTAAACGTTAGAAAGGTGAAATATAATCATAAGCAATATCAAAAATTTAACTTCTACAACTGCAGTCATTTAGACTTAAAGTTTCTTTTACAACAAATGAAACTTACTTACATGGAAAGAAACCGGTTAGTTACACTTTGACAACCATAAAGGAAACATAAACACTCAGCATCTCTGGTGATTCTGCTATTGTAAAAGCACAGTATTTTCCATCGATTGAGTTATCGCCAGAACACAGCTACGTTTTTGGCTTAGTAGAACTTTTTTCATTCAATTTAATCCAAAACATCAATAAAAATTGTAGTAAATTGTAGAAAAATGACTCCAGTGACATGTGGATCGAGTTATAAACGATTTTTTATAAGAAAATCGATATTTTTCAACCTTAATTTGTTTATTATTTCTTTAATTACTTTTTATTTATATTGACAATAACATGTGCTAATAATTAAGTATTCCTAGATTGTGTGTGCACAATGTTAAGTGTTTAAGATTATGCTGGATTGATTAATCGTTGATTTTCTACAGATTATTGATACTTATAATTGAAATATTTTTTTACTTTTTTATAAACTTTTTACCTACGTTTTAATTTACGTGTGCTAACGATTAATTATTGTCAGACAATGTTTGCTTAATTTTAAATGTCAGAATTTTTGCAAAAAAAGATATTTTTTATATTCAACTCATTTCTAACTTTGTACTTTTTTTTTTTTTTTGATAAGACATGCCAATAGTGTATTATTTTTAGAGTATGTGTGCTAAATTTCGAGCGTCTGAGATCATGCTAGTATTAGTTTTAATTGATTTTGTCCGAAAGAGCGATACTTCCATATTTTATTCGTCTGTAATTTTTTTAGTAACTCTTCATCCGTGTTGACAATAACATGAGCTAATGATTAACCAATGAAAGATTATTAATGCTTAATTTTGAGTTTCTGGGATTTTGCTAGGCCAAGTTATATTCTGTATACTCAGTTATGTGATTTTTTCGACTTAATTTGGGTTATTGGATTATTATGTGCATAATATGTTAACAATAAAATATTTTATAAAATTATACATGCTTATTTTCAAGAGTCTAGAATCATCCTGGGTCTAATTAAAAGCGACATTTCACGGAAAATCGAGATTTTTTATATTTAATTTGCTTATAACTTTTTTAATAACTGTGTACTCATGGAAAGAGTGAAACGTGCCACTAATTTACTATTGTAAGAGTATGAATGCTAAATTTTGAGTATTTAGGAGTATGCTAAGTCGAGTTATAAATGATTTTTTCTGAAATTTAATATTTTTCATATTTAACTTGTTTACCACTTTACAAATATTTTTTTACCTGTGTTAGCAATAAACTGTGATAATAACTATCATGAGAGTATGTACGCCTAATTTTGACTATCTGCTACTATGCTTGTTACAGTTAATTTTTTAACAGAAAATCAACATTTTTATGTTAAATTTGTTTAAATCTTTTCTAACAACTGTTGTAGGCAATAACAAGTACTAACGATTAACCAATAGAATAGTATATATATTCGATTTGAAGTATCTGGGATTATAATAGACTGATGTACAAACATTCTTACATAGAAAAGTGAGTTTTTTTCGTGTAGTTTTTTAAATTATTTTATTACTCACCGTATACTAGCGTCCTATTTAGTTTAAATAGTTACGATACATTGTTGTGTTAATATTGTGTTAAGCCACAGGTTTCCTTAGCACTTATTCGCCTCTACGTGGCCGCTTACTTTACCGATGAAAATTTTTCTTATTGACAATATTCGTTTTTAGATTCCGATTTATTTTTTCAAAATAGATTTGCAAGACAAGAAATATTGAATATATTTAATGCAAATTTCAAAGCTCGTGAAATCTAAGGGAATATTAAAAAGTTCTGTCTAAAAAACTTTTTTTAGATAATTTCTCTCATTACATAATTTTCAATATTTTCTAAGATTATAAGCTAGTAGAATAAAAAGAAAATTGTCAGAAAATACTCGCAATATACAATGTTGATGAAAAAAATAATAACTGGCTAAGGGTTTTATTCAAAGTAATTATAGCAAATAACTCTGTACAAATCATCATTTAACCAAATTTTGTTACAATATTTATGAATCCATCAGGTATTCGTTCCACAAAAGTTAACGATTACAGATGTAAATGCACAAAAAAAATCATTCTGCAACTGGTAGACCATCAACCAGTTTTTAAGAAAGTTTAGAAAGGAATAAGAGAACAAAAATAGATAATTATTGAAGTGAGAAAAAAGAGTACAGAAACTTAACAACAGCCTTTGCATGATCATACAACCAAACGTCTTGTTAAAATCTAGAGTAATCTTTTTTAACGTTTGACGGGAACCAGTTTCAAAATTTAATTTTAATTTAAAAGTGAAGTGGTGATGAACATTATTACAACAACAATTATAAATAGCAACGGTATGAAACTAAATTAAATAAAAACGTTTTTGATTAATGTCATGTGTTTGCACTTAATTTACGAATGGAAGTCTACTAGTTTGTCAGAAGACAGCTGTTTAGAAAAACCAAAGATCATTTTTATGTAAAAAGTCAGGCCAATTAAAATCAAGTTTTTCAAGTAAAGTAAAGGATTAGAGATAGAAACAATGATACTGTTACGATAATGCAGTACTTAATTTATGTAACAAAATGTTTGTTAAGGGTTAGCAAAGGAGAGAGAACAAAGAATGCATGAAGTAGATTTTACATCAAAACAATGAATAATAATGTTTCTTTGACGTTGCGTGCATGGCGATTATTAGAATTTTCCAGTGCCTCTTTTCTATCATTAACCTTCAAACAAAATTTAAATGCTAAACAATGTGAATTACCCTCACGTAAACAGTAGTCATAGAGATCTAAGATACAAAAATCGAGAAGTTCGACACTTACTTTCACTTTCTCCATCCATAAACTGACATGAATGTTCCTTTTTTGTTTCTCTAAGTTTTTATGTCAAACAAAGTTAACTTTGTACAACCAAATATATTTTACTAAAAACTTTTTAGTGTTTTTTCTGTGCTCATTCGTTTATTAACTTTTTGACAAACAATAACAAAAAAAGGTTGTGTTGAATTTTTTATTAAATTATTTTTAATTATCATGGACAATGAAGTATGCAACGAATTTCTAGAGTGCACATATACGCATCGTTGTTTTCAATGCTTAAAATTATCTTCAAATTTTTAGAAAATCGATTATTAATGAGGGTTGCCTATATCAGAAGATAATTAAGGGTTTGGATTATCAACAATTTTTTCATCTCATCTATATTTTAAATGTCTGTAACTGACACACAAGATAAGATGTCAAAAAGTTGCAAGTTTGGAGTGCTAAAAACGAAGACTATAAAAAAGGCCAAAAAAATCATACAGTTACATTTTAGAACTCGGTTACACTAAAGAGTGAATATGCCAAGAGCAAAAAATGCAGGTAGTTTGGAATAGGAGAATACTGCCTGACTTTTTGTATTAGACACTTTCATAGGTCTTCACAAATTACAGGTATATATATGGATTTAATTTGTTGTCGTTATGTTCTCTTACAGATTTTGTTGGCTGGTTTTGTGTTAACATTGGAGCTTTTTGTACGCACGCTTTAAAAACAGTCAGTATCTTATAAATCTATAAAACAATACAGGTCGCATTATACGCTGAACGCAGTATATAAACATTTAGTTGATGGGAAAGATACAACGTTTAATGCAACCTAACGCATTAGTCAAATATCAGAGGAAATACAAAGGAGTTGTAATAAATTAATGAGAATTTTAAAATATACCAATGTACGAAAAAATTACAGAGAAAAATCATGGAATATAATTGTAAACAATTTTTGCAAATAAGTGATCTCACTATGTGTAATTTTTAAGAGATACTAAAAAATCTACTACAGTTATTTTTAAATTGCAAAAGTTTTAAATTTTAGACAACCTCCATCTTAAACTGAGTATGAAAATATTACAAGAAAATTAGGTCTATATATTACTGCTTTATAAAAATCTTTAACACTTAATACTGACTCTAGTTATAAAAAAAGTTAAACTATTATTTATTAAAAGAAAACCAGTGGACAGTGGGTGCTAGGGCACCCAAGTATAAATTTATACTTCTATTAAATTATATGGCAAACAATATAATTTTAAGTATAAAAATAGCTTGTAAAAAAACAATATTGTGTACGAAGATGGTGCAATTATCATGGGGATGAGTATACCTTCGTTCATTGGGTGTTTCAATTAAAATTTAATGAATTGACGATTATACAAAATATATTGCGACACAATACAGTAAAAAAGATATATAGGCTGGCCAGTACAAGACTGCGCTTTCAACGAATCTTCCGATAGTTTCAAAACAACTTTTTACTGCCTATACGCTGATTGCATCTGTAACATTGCGCTTACATCTACCACATACGATCCCACACTTATTTCTAGTCCATATTTATTACCAAAAATATAATTGTACATAGAAAATTAAGAAAAACTATCCTGTAGTATAGCTTTCTTTAATAGGGTAGTATTACATGATAGTCAATGTCCTTTCAGAATGTTCTTTACACATACGTTTTTGTAACAAATATTATTCAAACATCAAACGTGTATTGAAATAGCATAAAAAATACCCACGAAAATTGCAGCTCGTTTGACTGTACCATTATTTCATATATGATACATTTAAAAAAATCTATGAATAACATGTAACCTTATGCAAAAATAATGGTAAATGGCATTTATCTGACTTGCAGGAATCTCCCAATTTTTTTGGGAAAAAAATTACTTTTAGATAAACCTATCGAATTTTCAAATAGATCCATCAGTTGGTTTTTAAATAAATTTTGAAAAAGGGGATGAAGTGTGCGTAAAATCATGTATATAAGTACATCCACTGAAGAAAAACAGTTGCTAGCTTTACTGCACACATTAGTGTTCCACTCACTTCTCTGAACTTTTCCCCCCCTAACTATGTCAAGAACATCATCAAGTCAAAAAATTACTTTAATCACGAATGAAAAAAATGTAAAGAATAAAACGCAACAAAAACTTATTATTGTATTTGTATGGTACAAAAATTTTTTTTTTTTATTTTTGAAAATTGTGAAAAAATATGAAAAATTGTATAAACAATTTTTTATTTACTGCAAGACAAGAAATATTGAATATATTTAATGCAAATTTCAAAGCTCGTGAAATCTAAGGGAATATTAAAAAGTTCTGTCTAAAAAACTTTTTTTAGATAATTTCTCTCATTACATAATTTTCAATATTTTCTAAGATTATAAGCTAGTAGAATAAAAAGAAAATTGTCAGAAAATACTCGCAATATACAATGTTGATGAAAAAAATAATAACTGGCTAAGGGTTTTATTCAAAGTAATTATAGCAAATAACTCTGTACAAATCATCATTTAACCAAATTTTGTTACAATATTTATGAATCCATCAGGTATTCGTTCCACAAAAGTTAACGATTACAGATGTAAATGCACAAAAAAAATCATTCTGCAACTGGTAGACCATCAACCAGTTTTTAAGAAAGTTTAGAAAGGAATAAGAGAACAAAAATAGATAATTATTGAAGTGAGAAAAAAGAGTACAGAAACTTAACAACAGCCTTTGCATGATCATACAACCAAACGTCTTGTTAAAATCTAGAGTAATCTTTTTTAACGTTTGACGGGAACCAGTTTCAAAATTTAATTTTAATTTAAAAGTGAAGTGGTGATGAACATTATTACAACAACAATTATAAATAGCAACGGTATGAAACTAAATTAAATAAAAACGTTTTTGATTAATGTCATGTGTTTGCACTTAATTTACGAATGGAAGTCTACTAGTTTGTCAGAAGACAGCTGTTTAGAAAAACCAAAGATCATTTTTATGTAAAAAGTCAGGCCAATTAAAATCAAGTTTTTCAAGTAAAGTAAAGGATTAGAGATAGAAACAATGATACTGTTACGATAATGCAGTACTTAATTTATGTAACAAAATGTTTGTTAAGGGTTAGCAAAGGAGAGAGAACAAAGAATGCATGAAGTAGATTTTACATCAAAACAATGAATAATAATGTTTCTTTGACGTTGCGTGCATGGCGATTATTAGAATTTTCCAGTGCCTCTTTTCTATCATTAACCTTCAAACAAAATTTAAATGCTAAACAATGTGAATTACCCTCACGTAAACAGTAGTCATAGAGATCTAAGATACAAAAATCGAGAAGTTCGACACTTACTTTCACTTTCTCCATCCATAAACTGACATGAATGTTCCTTTTTTGTTTCTCTAAGTTTTTATGTCAAACAAAGTTAACTTTGTACAACCAAATATATTTTACTAAAAACTTTTTAGTGTTTTTTCTGTGCTCATTCGTTTATTAACTTTTTGACAAACAATAACAAAAAAAGGTTGTGTTGAATTTTTTATTAAATTATTTTTAATTATCATGGACAATGAAGTATGCAACGAATTTCTAGAGTGCACATATACGCATCGTTGTTTTCAATGCTTAAAATTATCTTCAAATTTTTAGAAAATCGATTATTAATGAGGGTTGCCTATATCAGAAGATAATTAAGGGTTTGGATTATCAACAATTTTTTCATCTCATCTATATTTTAAATGTCTGTAACTGACACACAAGATAAGATGTCAAAAAGTTGCAAGTTTGGAGTGCTAAAAACGAAGACTATAAAAAAGGCCAAAAAAATCATACAGTTACATTTTAGAACTCGGTTACACTAAAGAGTGAATATGCCAAGAGCAAAAAATGCAGGTAGTTTGGAATAGGAGAATACTGCCTGACTTTTTGTATTAGACACTTTCATAGGTCTTCACAAATTACAGGTATATATATGGATTTAATTTGTTGTCGTTATGTTCTCTTACAGATTTTGTTGGCTGGTTTTGTGTTAACATTGGAGCTTTTTGTACGCACGCTTTAAAAACAGTCAGTATCTTATAAATCTATAAAACAATACAGGTCGCATTATACGCTGAACGCAGTATATAAACATTTAGTTGATGGGAAAGATACAACGTTTAATGCAACCTAACGCATTAGTCAAATATCAGAGGAAATACAAAGGAGTTGTAATAAATTAATGAGAATTTTAAAATATACCAATGTACGAAAAAATTACAGAGAAAAATCATGGAATATAATTGTAAACAATTTTTGCAAATAAGTGATCTCACTATGTGTAATTTTTAAGAGATACTAAAAAATCTACTACAGTTATTTTTAAATTGCAAAAGTTTTAAATTTTAGACAACCTCCATCTTAAACTGAGTATGAAAATATTACAAGAAAATCCTAAGTAGGTCTATATATTACTGCTTTATAAAAATCTTTAACACTTAATACTGACTCTAGTTATAAAAAAAGTTAAACACAACCATAAAGGAAACATAAACA
>NW_019379542.1:197474-211425 GCF_000648655.2 Copidosoma floridanum
TAATTAAACTAAAGGAATTAAAATACATTGATTTAATATTTACATAAATAAGTTACAAATTTCACTATAACATGAAAAAATTAATTTCTGTATCGGGACTGTTCGTAGCAAAGTGGGTAAGGGACTCGACTAGTGCGCAGACGGTCGGGGGTTAAAATCTCTTTGGAAAGGATCAAACCTAACCTAAATATACAGTAATACAAAATACACGGTTATGAATTACTGTGTCCTTTACTTTATAAGATTAACTGTAGATCTTTTTTTATTTCTTGCATTCATCAAAAATGTAAGCACAATAATACTTTTTTTTAACACAACATAAAAATTGTTTATTCATACTTAGACATCTGTGTTATAATGTAAGTAAATTGGTACGGTCTAGTCCATGCTCAGATTCACCTGTGAATGACAATCATAAATTGTAAGCGCAGCGCCAAGCGATACAAGGAGTCAAGCCCTAGCTTTTGTCGTAAGCAGTCGCTCTCGACTCGTTAAGGTGACGGTGTTTATTTTTCATTGTAACAGTTCAAAAATTATTATACTTTAAACGCTATCTTTTGTTCTTCCCAATATAATAGCGGAGCCTTGTTCCTTCTTTTTTTGACTTTTTATGCGCTGCTTCAGTGGTATATCAAAATTTTCCAAAAACAAGGTTCAAGGGAAAGTGTTAATTCAATACATGATGAGTGAAGAAATTATATGTAAGCAAGAGATCACCAATAACAGAAGTCTCAACTTTTAAAAAATAGAAGAATTTTTCGCTGAGTTTGAAAAAACAGTAAATGAATTCAAGACTTCTGGAGAAGCAAAAAACCGAAGCTAAAAAAATGAGATGTATGTTAAGAGCATTGCTAGCTAGCTATAGCTACATCGGAGACTACATCTAATACCCCAAGAGTAAAGAACTGTGGAATTTGTGAGATCAAATATCGAAGAAAAAAAAAACTAACAGAAAGTGTAGAAGGTGAAAGTAAAAATAAATCTAGTAAATTCTATGCAGAAATAAAAATGTGTTATAAATATGGAAATTTTGGTTACATGGCAGAAAAAGGTAATCAAAGCCAATCCAACTATAAACAAGATGCCCAAGCCAAAGTGACGCAGCTAGGAAGAGGGAGATACAGAAGCAATAACAGAGGCAAAGGTACGTACATAGGAAATAGTAAAGGCAGAAGCTATAGTAATACAATGAGTGAAGAATCTCAACATAAACAGCAAGACTCGTCAGGATCGTGGAACGTGTAAATCGGGTACCAAAAGAGAGGAATAAATAACTGTTAAATAGGTAATAAAACAAATCAGTTCTAAGACGGGTAGTACCAACCATATTGTAAATACTGATCAGTTTTTTTATTGAATTCATAAATCTAAACAAACTGTTAGAAGTAAATTTGCCAGATGGAAAAAAAAGGGCTACAAAAATAGGAAAATGAAAGTTAATTTTGATAATCATTCACATGAGCCATACATTGATTTAGATAATGTTTATTATGTTTCGAGAAGTAAGAAAAATATTCTAAGCACAATTTGAAAGCTGCTCATACTATATAAAGAGTTGTTTAAACTATTACGACAAAAAATATGTCAATTGTACTGATAGAAATAACGATACTAAATTAAACAATGATTAATTAACCGACAAAGACAGGTGGCACGGCCCATTAGGCCACATGAATTTTAATACTTAGATAAATCGATTAAAAATGGGATGATTGATGGTGTGCCAGACAAATTAGAGAATACTAGAATAAAACGCCTGGATTGCATTGAAAGTAAGTTGACAAACAAACCATTTAAAAACTATTAGAAAAAAGGTACAGAAATTTTAGATGTTATTCATATTGGTTGAAATGGGCCAAATAATACGATTGATAACAATGGAGAAAAGTGTTTTTCCGCACTCGGGTGGTTTTGGGAGGCTGGTACTTCCTCGGGCGAAAAAGCAGTTTTCCGGAACTCGTTCGAAAAGTCTCCTTTACGAACCTCGTTACGTCCCTCGCCTTCGGCTCGGGCCGCAAACCTCTCGGTTCGCAAATAGAGACTTTTCAAACTCGTAGGAAAACTACTATTCTAACAATTACAGATTGACACAGCAAATGCGCAAAAATGAACTGTATAAAAAATTAGTCGGAAACAGCAAGATGCTTAATTGATTATTTAAATTGAGTAGAAAATAAATTTAACAAAAAAATTACAAGAGTACAATGTGACAATGTAAAAAAGTATTTAAACGAAGAAATTTTTAACTTCAATAAATTTAAAAGTATAAACTATTGCCATGCCCATCTTATGTACATAACTAAATGATATCGCAAAAAAACATAACAGATTGGCAATAGATATAGGTAGGTGTTTGAAGAAAAAAGCATGTATGAATTTAAAAATTTCAACCAAAGTAATGAAAACGGTAGCTTATATCAAAAATCGAACAATAATAAACACAGTTAAAAAAAAGTAAGCTACCACATCAAACATTTTTTTGTATTAGGCCTAATATGAAACATTTAAAAATCTATGAAATTAAGGTGTTTGTTTGTAAACCAGAGGCAAAAGAAATATAAATAGGACGATTAAGGCCGAGTTACAGATATTCGTTGGTTATATTGATTATGGTTATAAAGTACTGGTCAACAATAATTTAACAGCAGCAAGACATGTTGAAGTAATAGAAAATAAAATAAAGTGTTTGCTTAAAAGATAAATTAAAAACAGAGTCTGATCAATCAAGCAAAAGTAAATTTGATTATGAAAAAAACGAAAGTAGTGAAAACGGAAATTATGAAACAAGTGATGAAAAATTAGATAATCAATAAAAATAAAAAGCAAATTATGATTGAAAATGAATTGCAAAAATTCACTTCTAGAAAATCAGAAAGAAAAAAGAATCCTATTTAAGATGTAGTAATCTAGTAACACACATTATATACCTCAATTACATTAATGCCAATGTACCGAATACATTCTAGGAAGTGTAAAGATCAAATGAAAGCGAAAAATGGCAAGAAGCCATAAACGTTGAAATTATAAATTTTACCAAAAAAAAAGTGAGAGTAGCAGTAAGTACATCGGTTGTCGTTCTTTTAGAAAAATGCTAACATTCAAAATATATTATAATCTTATTAATATTAAAATCTTATTGTTGTTAAAATAATTTTACATAAAAAAAACGGATGCAGAGACAGGATTAATAAATGGCCAGATAAAATCAGAATTATACAAAGGGTTAAAAAATTGGTAAAAATAAAGTTTGTTAACTAAATACAGCACTATATAAACTAAAAGAAACTCTAAGAATTTGGTGCAATACATTTCAAAAATGTTGAAACGATCAAAATTTTTTCACAAATAATTACGATTTTTATTTGTATGTAAAAAATGATAAATCAAGTAATATATATGTGTATATATATTTATAAGGAGCAGTGTTGGCTCAGTAGTAAGCGTGCTTGTTACTTATATAACGCTGTTCTACGGATCGTGGGTTCGACTCCCGGTGAATGCAAATTTTTTCCAAAACTGTTTTCATCGGGAAAAATTCCTATGTAACCCCGGCTGTTTCGGGGCGGGTTTTTTATGAAATTTTCCTTCAAAGTAACTATAGGGTTTTTTCCTTGCCCCACAGGTCTTCTGACCTGTGTGAATGCGAGACAGTGTTAGAAGGTAGGGATTAGCGGATCCAATGCGTCAGGCCGGGATCGCCGGACTTACCAGCGAGGAGTGATCCCTGAAACATGGGGCTTCTCCAGGGATGCTAATTAGCCTGGATCCGATTCTTCGGTAGAGAGCTTTGGCTTAACCGGCTTAACCAGTGAGAAGTGGACGTCCTGAAATATGAAGTACTCTCCGGGAAAGGGCTACACATGGTCGAGTGGATCCGATGCACCATTGCTGCAGAGAGTGTCAGCTTAACTGGCAAGATATTTTACCAGAGATACTCGCACGGTGCCCATAGACTAGGTATAACATTAGTAAAAGGGTTGAAAAATGGGTGCGGTAATACACCTCCACACATAAGTGGTGAGTGGGTGGCCCACAGCGGAAAATTCCAACTTTTTTTTTATCAAAACGTAATATCCCTCGAACAAAAATAGCTAGACCGATGATTTTTTTTGGAAAATAAGGGTATGTAAATGCGTTACAGAGGAAAATTATAAAGAACATTGTCAGAACTTTACCTAACCTGAAAAAAGTACTGTAAACCGTGAAATTTCGTCATTAAAATAAAAAAATGTTCAATATAACTACATTATCATGGTAAAGTGTGCAACAAAGTATAGAATGACATGCATGAGACTACAAATCCACTTTGATGATGCTTTAAGACCGTATATATGTCAACCTTACCTCAAAAATGGCCAAAAGTAGTTATTCGCAGTTTACTACCCTACATCCTGATCTGTGGCTGGACATTAGTGGCTTTGCTCATCCGGCACCACCTTCATTTCACATACAGTCATTTGGATATCAAATACATAGTCCTTTCAGCAGAATCATTAACTGAAGATTGGGGTATGCTGAGCGTGCTCTCAGTGACGTAACAGTGACAAAATGTTGTACAGTATATAAGTCGTAAAGCCCTACAACCTCTACATGTTTTGGGCAAGTTACACAAGTTTAAAAAATTGGGAGACTTAAAACCTGTCAATGCATCCATGTTAAGGTTTAGGCTCTCTTTACGTATCCTTTAACTCCTTGACTTGTCAAGGTGGGCAGCTTAGTATACAGTGCATTCTATTGCAGGCGTAGTTGTAACATAATGTCACTCCCAAAGGTGTAACTTTGTGCTAGACAACTTGAGTTAACTACACGCAGAGAAAAAGAATGATATTAAAGCATTGAAGTACCTATGCAGTGAGCCCATACGACCTGCGCATGCGTTAGTTCTATAACTTTATGCACTGAGGACACCGCTGCTCATGTGGTTATAGCATCATGAATCTACGTGCTAGAGAAGCATGCGAACTATGTATTGAGTACATATATTCTATACTTGCAGCACAATGACTCGATGCCTCGATCGCATCAACTGTAAACATGAGACAAACGCGTAGCGCTGATAGAGTTTTCTCCGGTGCTGTCTTGCGTTTACACAAGCGTCGCACGCGCGTGTGGGTTATCTACACCTATGTGTATTATACCTGCTGTATCCAGTATGTACCTATACTCGCAGCGCAGCGACTTTATGCCTCGATCGCATCGACTAATAATGGGCTTGTCCACTGAGAGCGGGCCACCTTGCGCGAGCAGGGCTATTTTCGTTCTAGCACGCGGTGTTCAACTCACTCGTAATGGTTAGGAGATAGCTGAAAAACTTATTAAGAAATACAAACCAATAGATTTTGATTTGCTCTTTCTAATGGTGCTATTCGTTTTTTCTCAAAATTTTTTTTTTCGTTGAGAAAAATGAGTCAGAAGTTCAGGACGTTTCGCTGAAATTCGCCATGGTTTAAAAAAATAAAATTTGCAGGAATCGACAGAGCAATGCTAAAATATTAACTTCAAACATTTTGAGAGTGGAAGAGCGAAGAATGCGTGAATTACAAGCAAATGAAGACGTTGGAATGAGCAAGCCACACGGCGGCGAAGCGCACAGTTGTCGCCTGCACCGCGCTGCCACGCGGTGACGCAGTGTTACGAACGAGTTGTTGTATAAACTATTTCATCACTAGCTTATTTTAGAACATTAGCAAATGGTTTTTTTAAATTATAAACAAATTTTTTACCAGAGAGACAGCAAATGAATGAAATAAACAAATTCATTAAAAGTTAAAATAGTGTGAAAAGCGTATTTAATTTTAAAGGTTTATACATACCTAGTTATGCACACGTTACTCTTAACAAGAGCTTTGTACAATATTTTTGGTAGTTTACAAAAAATTCTCATTTTTTACCTTTTTCGGTTGTATTTGCATTTTCTTTAATTTATATGGCATAGACCGTTCAGCATTTTTTTTCTTACAGGAATCATGTGTTAAGATCTTTTTATCAAGATTGGTTAGTCTAGGAGTATTTTTAGGTAGAGTATTTTTTTGAAATTTCTTAATAGATAGAAATAGGTATGAAGATTCGGATCTTGAGAATTCCTTCAGCTCTATTCGTTCTGTCCCATGTAATGGTTTTACGCAATGGAAAGATAACGTGCCAGGAATTGTGATGGCTTTTTCGAATCTGCTTTTTAATTTTTTCTGTGCAGTTTTGTAATAATCTTTTGATGTATAAAAATACGTTATATTTATCGAATTCTTCTTCGACCACTCATAGAAAGTGATGGGAGGTAAAGTGCTACTACTTGAATCCATTCTCAAACTTTCACGCCTCGCGTTACTTTTTATACAAGCTCCTATACCGTCGCACGCATTTTTCCATGTGATGTGGCATGGAAGTGCCACTCTGCATTAATGGAAAATTTTTTAAAATGGTATAGTAAATTGCGAAAGTTAGATTTATTCTTAAAATTCTGTGCAGCGCCATCAGTAAAATATATCACGTGGTTAACAGAGCTAAATGTCAGTTTAATATGATCAATAACTATTTTTTTAATACAATAAACAGCAACTGTATTATGCATTAGATTGTCTGAAAAAATAGCAATACTTTTGTGACCAATTATTAAATCCGATTCGCTATAATAAATAACCACTGTCGCCAAACTACACTGATTATTGTTGTAATAAAACGACTGAGCTGCATCTTGTACAATGAACGCAAAGTTCTCTGAAAAGTCCATTGAAATCAGAAGTTCATTACTTTTTGATGAATCTTTCACATGATTATAGAAAGAAAATTGCTCTTTTGCAAAAGAATGTGTTTGTAGCTTAAATAATTTGGACCAGAAATCCTCGATGAAATTCTCTGCTGGTTCGTTTCTAGTTAGCAACGTTGATCTATCTGTAGTGTGCCAAGTTTCATACTTAATGTCAGTTTTAACAGAATTGTGTAACAACGTTAATAAACTTATTTTTAAAATATCCACCCCAGAACAATCTTCGCACTTATTCAAATAGCATGCAGATGTAGATTTTTCGCAAGCAATTTTTGAAATGCAGTCTTTAAAATCATTAATTTTTCCTCCAGTTAAAATAGAAATATTCAACGCAAGCATCAATTTCATATTTTGGTGACGTATACATACACACACAATATGTGTACCACTTGCACCAGCAAGAACGCAATATTTTGGTCGCAAGTCAGCAAATTTACTAAATCCAATTTTTACTTCTGGATTCTCATCTTTAAATTTCAGGTATAATTCTCTCAAATTATGAAGAACTAATCGTTTTTGATAAAATATTTTGCTGCCATCTTTTTGTTTCACACATTTATTATCTTATATCCCAGGCAATATTCTACTGTTTTCATCATTATCAAAACAAAGTTTTACTTTTTCAAGGGTCTCACTTGGTAAACATATCCTTTCACTGACTTTTAAAGATTCATTTCCTTTCGATACGTCAGAAATTTCAATTAATCTTCTAGAACAATTTAAAAATAAAGCCCTTTTTCGCTCACTACAGTTATAAGGCAATAGCTGCAACAATAAAATTTTCTCATTTTTTGACGTATTTACATCTTGTAGTTTAGTTTTTAAATTTTTTGTTATGTGACAATTATCATTCATAGATAATCGATCATCTGACACTTCTTTTTTATAAACATCACAAACAAGGTCACTGTCAGTAACATTTGAGAAAATTTTTTTTATATTTTCAGAAACAGCCCCTTAATTTTTTGAATGCTTTACGGCACCCTCAAATGGATCAAAACAACGCTTTGACGGCATAGCTGCACCTAAGCTACTTATGAACACTGATTCACTCTAGTGTTACATGTTTTAACCTGTGATTCTACCCAAACAACTTATCACGTTTTTATTTACTTTTATTTTTACACACTCAATATTATTTAACAACAAAACTTTGTATTAAAGAGGGATTAGGAAGAAAAACTTTTTATAAGTTGTAGAATAGTACACATAACTTAAAAATGGAATCATCAAACGATAATTACACTTGTGCATTAAAAACATCGAACGACTGTGCACATACGATCACATAAGATGTCTTGACAGCAGATTTCTTTTAAGCGTGCTAGTTGTAAACAACATAACATAATAAACAGACTATAAGACGATGCCTTATCGAGACCATTGGTACGTAAGTAACAGTGCATCGCCACGTGGCGGCGCCGTACAGGCAACAACTGCGCGCCTCACCACCGTGCAACTTGCTCGTTCCAATGTCTTAATTTGCTTGTAATTCACGCATTCTTCGCTCTTCCACTCTAAAAATGTTTGAAGTTAATATTTTGGCATTGCTCTGTCGATTCCTGCAAATTTTTTTTTTTTCAAACCATGGCGAATTTCAGAGAAACATCCTGAACTTCAGACTCATTTTTCTCAACGAAAAAAAGAGCAGATCAAAATTTATCGGTTTGTATGTCTTATTAACTTTTTCAGCTAACTCCTCACCATTACGAGCGAGTTAAACACACCGTGCTCGAGTGAAAAAAGCCCCGCGCGCGCAAGGTGGCCCGCTCTCAGTGGACGGTGCTGCCTTGTGTTTACAGAAGCGTCGCACGCGCGCGTGTGTTTTCTACACCTATGTGTATCATACCTGCTATATCCTGTATACCAAGTATACGTATACATAGGTTTATATATATATATAAACANCAATTGTTCGTAACAATAAAATTTCACAAGTATAAAAAAAAATTTTCATGACTCAAAACTTCGAACTACTTCACGAACTGATGATTGTAACCAATCTTCATGAAACGATAGAAAATTATAGTAGTTTTAGTACTAAAAAAAAAATTATCCTGATTTATTGTTAAATATACGTTACTTTTTTCTATTATGACTTTTCAAACTTGAAAATTCAACCCTAATTGAGTTGAGTGGAAATTGCTTTTGACAACTGTGGCTTAATTAATTTTTTTTTTTTTTATTTAATCACAATGTACTTGATTTATTAAGTATAACTATTTGTAATCGATGTGAAAAAAATTTGTTTGAGTAATATCAAAATATATTTTGATTTGAAGCCATAAATGATATCTTTATTATGTTCAATAAAAGTTTCACCCTATATCATCACTATACTTTTATGTTAAAAAAGCTAAAGTTACCTTAAGATTCTCTTTGCAAGTCATTTCCGCTTGAGATGTATCAAACAAAAAAATTAAATGAAACAATATTGTCCTAAATATCATTTATAAAAAAGTATTTTTCATCATAAATGTTTATTCGTAAGTTTTTAACACACTAATTGACAAACTAAGAGCAGACGCCGTTAGTCGCGATGCCCAAATGCGGAATGGCAGTATCTATATAAACGTATGCGCTGTATACAGGATACATCAAGTATGATCCACATAGGTGTAGATAACACACACGCGCGTGCGACGCTTGTGTAAACGCAAGGCAGCACCGGAGAAAACTCCATCAGCGCTATGCGTTTGTCTTATGTATACAGTCAATGCGATTGAGGCGTCGAGTCACTGCGCTGCAAGTACAGATTATATGAACTCAATACATAGTTCGCATGCTTCTCTAGCACGTAGATTCATGATGCTATAATCACATGAGCAACGATGTCCTAAACGCATAAAGTTATAGAACTAATGCATGCGCAGGTCGTATGAGCTCACCACATAGGTGCTTCAATGCTTTACTACCATTTTTTTTCTGTGCGTGTAAGCGCACCAACAACGCATAGAATAATTTAAAGAAGGTCGTCAAAGTGAAAAGTGGCAGAGCCACCATTGTGGGACACTTTCACTGACTTCGTGTTAACTGAAATGAAGTTCAGCGGAATCGCTTGCAATTGCTATCGTTGAAGAATAGTGCAACGGACGATGATGCTTCTTGTAAGAACGATCACTGCCATCTGACAGAAAAAGCTACCTTAAGTCTGCACCAGGTTTAATGATGACTTTTGCAGAATATCCTTTGCCTCCTTTAAGCACAAATTCAACTTTAATAACAGCTCTGGCAAAAAGCATTTCTATAGTGTTTGGTCTTCTCGAGTTAATTTGGCAATTAGCTTGAGTTCAACGATATTTTTACTGCTATCATCACACGCATCTCTTGACTCAGCAATATTAAAAAACTCTATCAGTTAAAAGCTGCCATATAACAATTGAAAAGACCAAAAACTCACGAGGAATATCTGATTGTGGTAGTTACCAGTTACTTTATTACATATATCTAAAGTATTTTCTATTACTAAGAACAGCAAGCTTTTCTGCAACTTGCTATTACAGCCAATCCCTGCTACATCAACCCTATTGGCAACAGTCCTTGTTAACTTGCAGTCCACTGATGGTCGAACTTACGTTGCCAGAGCTATGCTATACAACGTCTCCCAGTCAACACTTTTTTGCAAAAGTTTACTAAAGAGGCTTAGGTTTTCTTTCTGATTCTTATCTTAACCTTTTAGTAGCATTAGGAGTAGTACAGGCCTAGCCGTGCATGGGCAAGTGCAGTTGACCTCGACATCAGCCTTCGACAGCCACGTAAGTCTTTTATGGCAAGTATTCGTGCTTTCGTTGCTTATTAAGTACCCATCTTTTACTAATAAGCCTTTAAGCAACTTAGAACTTCTACAAAGGTTAGAGCTAGCCAAAAACTTTTGCAAGACACCAACTGAAATGAAATTGCTTCTGAGAGCAGATACCTATCTATTTATATTGTGGACTGCTTGTGAAAGGATCCACCTTAAACTCAAAAGGTAAAACGCACAGTTTTTTATTGGATGCTCTCTGGTGAGCTATCTTAATCTACATCAGAAATATTGCATCAAACTTATAACTGCAGTTTTTTGATAGTATTAGTGCCAAGTACTAAGTGCAGTAATTGTAGTAGTATTTTGCTTCTACCTCATTGACATAATTGGTGATAGGAATGTTAAGGATTTAACTAATTTTAATTGTTCGTAGTGTTTTATTTTATTTGGATTTAATTTTCATAGTAATATGTAAAATTTTAGCCAGCGAATCAATGCTTATTGTACTTATAGTTTGACATCTATTTTAAGGCCAAACTACTAAACTAAACCTTATAATACGAAAAAACGCGTTCTTGCTAAGTTCAAGAAATCTTAAGTTTATATTTGCTTAATAAAAACGTAACTGTGTAAAGTTGAACGGTTACTCATAATTCTGCGTTTATGTATTACTTTCTACTTTAATACAAATTGTAAATTTAAGTAGAAAGCAAAATATGAACGTAATTGATAATCAGCACCCTTAAGAACTTTAAAAATTATTTGTAACTTAATTAAGTCATAAAACATAGGCTACTCTATGTTAGAAGGTGGTCATGGGGGAGGGGTGAAGTGATAAATTTGTGTAAATTGGACATCAAATACATAATTAGTAACACTTTTGGTACTTGGAGTCACTAATTTGTTTTGCAAAGAGACTTTTAGAAATGTTAATCATAGAACAGATGCAAAGACTTCTAAGGCCCTTAGATAATTGAATAAGAACTCAAACTATTTGGCATAAAATTACCTACAAGATGCAATATTTTTGCATGCGATGTCAATTGTTCGTAACAATAAAATTTCACAAGTATAAAAAAAAATTTTCATGACTCAAAACTTCGAACTACTTCACGAACTGATGATTGTAACCAATCTTCATGAAACGATAGAAAATTATAGTAGTTTTAGTACTAAAAAAAAAATTATCCTGATTTATTGTTAAATATACGTTACTTTTTTCTATTATGACTTTTCAAACTTGAAAATTCAACCCTAATTGAGTTGAGTGGAAATTGCTTTTGACAACTGTGGCTTAATTAAACATCATAAATAATTTATACTTTATAATATATTGAAGAAAATTCTCGCCAAAAAAATACAGAACTGTACCAAATTTTTGTTAGTTTTCTACTACGTCGTAACCTCTATGATTCTCGACATGATATACATACTGTATCTGGAGCCCATGAACGGAATTCACTAAGAATAGAAATCTTAAAGTAACGTAAGCTGTTTTTACAAAATCGTTTTGTCTTTGCTTTGTTATTATATATTGTCTGCAAATGTAACAAAACTAATCTAAATCGTTAGCGCACCTTCTACGAGACATTGTTTTGTAACAACAACAAAAATTTTTAAGATGTATTCAAAGCAATCACTTCCTAAAAAAAGCCACAATGTAGAAAATTCCTAAAATTTAATTGGCTGTCTTACGAATTTTCACTTACAATACAAATATACTTACGAATATTAAAAAATAAGTTCAGAATACAGATATACATATCGTTTTAATAGCACTTACTTAATTATGTTGCGAGTGATGCTTTACTTACTAGTTATTGCACAAGCAGAATCAACATTATGTTTCACGTATTGTTAATATACTACATAAGCTTTACAATGTTTCTTTTTTAGGTGATGTTAAATTATACTTGGCCCCACACTCAATACCCGCAAATTTGTCGAGTATTACACAAAACGTCATTTTTTCAGTCTGAATGCCAAAATAATAATGATAACATTGGTAATTTGATAACCGGAAATACTATAATACTGAAATAATATTTACTTTTGGTTTTGATTGGTTTTGCGAAAAAAGTAATGCAGCAATAATTTTATCACTTGCACACTTTTGTCACGTATACACCAATAACATCCAGAAATTGTTTCATACGCAGGTACTATTTACTACACAAACTACAGTAATGTACAAAGATGAAAAACGGTTCACATGTAATTAATATTTTTACGAATAAGTAATTTAGTTTCAAAAAAGATTCGCAGCACACTGTAGCACTGACTTGCGTAACAAGCATACGATAATTTTGAAATTTAGCATTTTATAACATTCTACTAGCATAGTGGCAGTTTTGGTAAGTGGTCGTTAGTAAAAAAAAGTTTTTTCTTCTATAACTTTTTCTATGCATATTAACATTACCTTATCAATATCAATCAAAGAATTAATAAAGAAAAATAATTATGACTTGATCATTAGGCATAAGGTAAAATGAAAGAGAAGAAGTATTATGTACTGACACCCATGTACCTGAACTGCCATCACGCTAAAAAAATCATAACAGATACACAATTCCAAAATCGGCATACGTTTGTAAAGCATATAAGTGCTACTATATTAAATTTACATTCCTTAAGTAGAAAAAATCTATTATGAATACGAATAAGAAATTTTATTTTGATTTTTTGAGGTCCAAAGCGATCAGAGAATAGGCCTAACTGTTTTTCTTTTGAAGTTCTTTGAAGTTAAAAGAAATCAGTGATGTTTTTAATAAAAAATGGGTATAAGTTTTTAATTAGTAATCAAAAATATATATATTTTGAGACTTCAATGGAAATTGTTGGACGTCTAAAATTATTTAAAATCAAGTGGAAGAGCTAACTTAGAATGGTTTTAACTATCTGCAACTACTATATTGGTCCACCATTCTGAAATTTAGAAAGAAGTCCGATGTCAAAAGAAGCGTATTAACTAAGCTTAAGTGTGTACCTATAAAAATTTTATTTCGACTTATAAAATTTTGAACACAACTTTTATCCAGTTGACAGATCAATACATGAAAAGGGACTTGCATTAAAACTTTCGTAACTTAGAGATAAATAATCGTACCAGGAATGTTGAAAATGGAAATTGTAAAGGGAGAGCTATAACATACGATAGTATTATCTAAGGAAAAAAAAAAAAATTCGAGATACAGTATAACCTCAAAAACACGTAAAAATGTATATTTTTGAACATTGAGGTTAATTAACTCAAAATCTTGACGTAATAGGCTAACTCTGATTACGGGTTTGGTTTCAGCGCACTAAATTGCATTGGATGCAGCTATTTACATGTAATCATAAAAAAAGCTTTTTTTTACAAATCTGTGTTATTTATGGTTCTTTGTAAAAAAAATTCAAAAAACTTAAGAAATTAAGCTTAATTTACATAACTTTTTTTTATT